>JBBBDQ010001308.1:1765000-1962500 GCA_037127315.1 Ascarosepion bandense
TGCTGATGATGGTTCGCCTGAAATAGGCCCTATACTTCTCATTTACCATGCAATAACGTTTCTGCCTTAATTTTTTCTTTTATTTGCTCTATGTGTATTTATATACATATATTTTTAGATCTCTCATAGAGAGTTATCCTACTGCTGTATGTACAGAATACTCCTTTGGGTTTTTCTATATCTACAGCGCATGCTGATTATATATATATATATATATATATATATATATACATACATATATACATATTTATATATAAAAGACAGAGGACACACCCCACAAAGTAAATGAAGGATCATCAGACATTCACAAACTCACAATACCTTTATGGACAGATGCAATCTATGCTTGGAGAAAAAACTGTAATAATCAAATGAAAATCCCAATGAACTATTAAACCAAAGGAATAAGCTTATTTTCAAATGCAGACACAAAAATAGATATAAAATTCCATAACAAAATGGAAGTTATACTTAAAGTTTGATTTGGGAAAACCCCCAATAATTAATTTAATTTTAGATGATGTTGTACCATCACTATGATATTTATAAATATGGGTATGTGAATGTATGCATATGTATGCATGGGTGTAGATATGTAGATAGAGGTGTGTATATATATATATATATATATATATGCCTGTGGATGACTATTTATGCTCTCACTCCCTGACTGAGCACTCTGCAAGAATGGTAGACTTTGAAAAAACAGTAGCTACTCTAGCATTTACGCATTGTTCATTCAGTAATGAATTAGAATACTCTAACTACTGGCATATGTATACATGGCATATCACTCGCTAAAGGTTTGCCTTTTACTGAGTGCCCATAACTCAGAGGTAGAATCGACGACTGACGCCAATTCAGTCGGGTTTCAATCCTGGGTTAAAAGCAATCGGATTCTAACTGTACTGATGAGCTGCAATACAGCAAAACAGATCTGTCTGCAGATGACTATATATAAATATATATATATATTTACACCCTCATGCCCTGATTGAGCACTCTGCAAGAATGGTAGACTTTGAAAAAACAGTAGCAACTCTAGCATTTATGCATTGTTCATTCAGTAATGAATTAGAATACTCTGGCCACTGGTTTATGATACAAACGCTAAAGGTCTGCCTCCTTTTACCGAGCGCCCATAGCTTAGAGGTAGAATCGCCAACTGACGTGAGTTCAGTCAGGTTTCAATCCTGGGTTAAAAAGCAATTGGATGTCTAATTGTACTAATGAGCTATGATACAGCAAAACAGATCTGTCTGTGGATGACTATATATATATATATATATAATTAACTAAATTTATTATATCTGCATGTGGGTGTATGTGCATGTAAAAATTTATATAGTTATATACAAGTAGCTAAGCAACTACAGATTAACATGCAAACAAGTATGTAACATAAACCCCTTAAACAACCCTCCAATGGATGCAAGTAAAACCCAGTTAAAGACTTGATATCCATTAATTTATTCGTATTTTTATTAGTTACTTATTTTTATTATTATAATTTTATTAGTTATTGTTATTATTAATAAGTTTTATGAAATTGTATTATTGGTATCGTTAAGAATAATAACTAGCACTTATCCCTGGCTGTGTTTTTTTTGTAATATTCTTATCATGCACGATAAAAGTATTATTGTCATAAAACCAAAATGATAAAAGATTGGTCTGTACAAAATGACGAGATGATTACCGTTAGAATTAATATAAAAAACTGACAATTCAATTCTTCTAGTGAAAATACTACCCCTATATTTACTAAGTATTTAAGAATGGCCAAGTAAAAGTTCAGTCCAAAGTCATCTTATCACACAGCCTCTCAAAATGACTAACACTGTAAATGTAAGCCCCTCTCCCAGGTTTTTTCTTCTTTGTCTTCCCATGATTCTTTTAGATTTTCAAGATTAGCAGACAAATGGTACAATATAATTTTTCTACCCCATTTTTACCTTTCTTTGGCCTTGTGCCAGCCTGAGCTCAGTAAAGACTAATACACTCTCATACTTGAGTCAGTAACTTGACAATCATTAGCTGAATTTTGGTATAAAGTGTTCTATACTTGATATATGTTATCTATAAGAAAGAGTTAAATTGAATGCATTGACAAAGTAGTTGATTATTTTAGAAAATAAATATTTGTTCTTCAAAATAAACAAGCGTTAAAAAATTAGAGATAGCATTACACTGAATGGTTTCAGCTGCCCTCATTTGTAAAACTTAACTAAGGTGGATGATGTATATATGACATAGAAGGTAAACAAGTATTGTAGCTATGACAGTTTGGCTATAACAGCCATGAAACATAAGCAGGGTTAAGCACCATCTAACCATGATATGATGGTTTTTGATCCATTTTATTTATTTTTTTATGGCGTATCAACCATCTACAGTTTATTTAAAGTCAGAAAATGCTTTGGTTGTAAGATTTTTCTTTTTTTTTTAATTAACAATGCTGTAAAATGTGTCTCATTCAGATGGTAGCCATTATTCAAACTGTAAGGTCACACTCTGGCAATACAAATTTTTTCTTGAAGCCTTGTGACATAATGCATTTTGTGAAAAGGCTTTGATAGATTAGAAATTAAGTGCCCCAAAATAAGAACAGGAATGCCAGAATTGACAGATTTATATTTTACAGTTTATCAATCTCTTACAGGTTATTTAAAGCCAGATAATATTTTTAGATCGTAAAGTGTTTTTGGAGTTAATAACTGTTTAGCAATTCAAGTCTTACTAAGCTGAGAGAAAAGGTCAATTTATGCCTTCTGCAAGGTAATTGCAGATAAGTGAAGATAACAAACCCTAAGGAAATTGAAACTCACCTCTTAACAATTCCATTGCACAATACATGCATCCAAGATTACAGCATGTGGCCACCCATCGAGATATTGGTCAAGCCTGACATTGGTTCGGTGATCATATGCTGAAAACATGATGTGTCCACGGACTGATTATGAATTGAAGAAGTTAAGATTGTTGTGGTTGTAGAAGCATTCAAGATTCTGTTCCACAAAGCAGCAGTTTTTAGGAAGAAACTGTTCGAATCAAACTTTTATCTTAACAATGTGAAAAAAATGAGGATAATTCACTCTCTGTGTGAGGATGGCATGGCAGGTCTTAGCTATGAAGGCCTGAACTGATGGAAATAACAACATAATATAACAACCTTGACGAGTGGGAAATAGTTCATCACCTATAAAGCAGCATAAAAACAATGGATAAACATGAATCATATCTGGACAGACAGACCCATTCAATGACTTTAAAGATTATTATTTTACATTATACTGTTGTTCTATATCAATATATGTGTATACCAGTGATGTATACCTGAGCGACGTATGCTGTACAACCTACAAACCAATGTTGATGATCAGCTTGAAATATAACGATAGACAACATGTGTATAAAAAATATATTCATTTAGTTAATTCTCTGCAATGTGACAATTGTGTATAGAAAAGTAGTCAGAAGATCATACACATATGAGGGAATGACAGCTTGAGTTGTCTTTACTTGAGTTCTCTTCATGTCCCAAGCTTGTCCACTCTGTCTGCTTTGACCTTGGAAAACACATTCTTATACTGCTGAGTTTCACCCAATTACTTCATTTTTAGGCAGACTTAATCACGACCTGATGTCTTTGGCCAGTTGCATTTTGACGTAATCATACTATCATTTATTTCTGTCATGGGGAAACACACCTATTCCTCAGATAATGGACTTTCCCTCCTAAATTAATAAGAGTTAACAGGAAGTTCTTGGGAAGTTCAGAGGAGTTCTAGAAAGTTCTATTGGAGTTCAGTAGAATTACAAGGCAGCTGATATTAGTCAGCAGTTAGCCGAATACTAAGGAGTCAGCTTTCAGTGGAAGATTACCAATTTCCCAACATTTTGGGTACATTAAGTTGATTAGCAACCGACATAGCACGATTACAACCTTCAGTGCAAAAACTACTCCACAACAATTTCGTTGTTCAAATTTTTTCCAAATTTGACACGCTGACAACCAAAACATATTTCTCTATGCATTGTTTTATAACCTGAAATAATTTGATGTAAATTATTTTTGCTTCTGACCGAATAATTATTTCTATTGTTTATATTTTGTGACCTTGAAAACCAGTGTTGTTTTCACAATACCCTGTTTATTTTTGTTTTGCAATCCAACTTCGACTGAAATCATCGCGTGTTCTTTTTCGCCTTCAACAGGAATAAGTTCTTTTTAAGTTTAATTATATTCTGTTGGTCCCCAGAATACATAATACTGTCAATGTTATTCAGACATTGTGAGGAGATATTTCTAATTTCTTTATATTGAAATGTTTTTTATTTTTCTTTACAAGCCGCACAATAACAGTATTCATGTATACGTCCTTTTGTCAGTGATGAATTATTTTCTACTTTAGAACCCTATTTCCACAGAAAAAACATTGCAAGCCTCTTGCTGTTCTGTAGCCATTTCCATCAAAGGACAACTGGACTAATTATAATCCTTAATTCCACCAATTCTAAACTTCACAGCTAAGACTTCCATGTCACGCACATTGTAGCAAACAACCTTCATTTCCTTTGTTCTACCTGAACAGCTTCTTCAAACAAACTTCTACTTTGTGAATCTGTATTGATTCTAATCTACCTACAAAATATGTGCCTCTCCTCTTTTTCCCTTCCCCAACTGCTACAATCTCCATGAGTTTAAAATGTAAAGTCTATAGTCGTCTCATATCTTGCTGTCTTACATCCTCTCTCTCATGCTGCTTTCTCCGTCCACTCCACTCTCTGTATCCTCATCCATCTCTTACCCACTTCCTGACACACCCTGTAACCTGTCACTCTTTCTTATAACTTTCCTCCTGTACAAAAACATGATAAAGACTACAGACATGAACAGTATAAAGGGTACATTCACAAAATATTAAAGTTACACAGATTCGACTGATTACCAAAAACTAAACCATCCAGACAATTATGCGTGGGCACAACCAGAATATGCAGATTACATAGTGCCGTACTTTCTGACAACTTGGGTTACCCCTCCAAAATGGAAGGTCACAATAAGAAATGCAACATCATACCGAATAACGAGACAAGGATTCAAAATAGACAACCTCATAGCAGGAGAGTGAACGAAAAACGACAAAGAAGAGTTCGTTCCGAATCTGCTGACATATTTCAAGCGTTACGTAGACAAAGGGAATTACATTGATTACGGGAACTTATAAGGAATTTCGAACATACCGAACAAAAAAATTGTATCGGATACAAGTGGCAGTAGACTGTCTTGTCTGGAGGCGATATGATTATAAAAAAAGAAAAAAAAGCATACAATTTTTTTTATTATGCCCAATACCCTGCCTTGAAGTCTGAACACTACGTTCACTTATCTGAACTTGCTTTAATGTACCAACCTCAACTCTCAGTTTGTGAACTTTTTGCCATATTAACTGTTGTTTAGCTTGTAATTTATATTATGTTATTACTGTTAATTTGCCTTTCATATATTATTTGTTTGCTTTGTATTATTTTTGTCTTGTTCTTTTCTTTCTCTTATTATTGCAAAGTTTGTCAGTTCTATTTGTTGAAGAGTTCTGCCACTTATTTTGCATTTGACCACAGCTACTCACTCCACAAAACTGACACCCAAGAGGACAGTTCTCATTTCAAGACAATCTTAACCTGTCCAAGTCTATGGTTAACTGCTATCTTCCACACATACCTTCATAAACTGTACCTCTTATCTCTTCCTCTGTAACTCTCTATCTAGAGTGGCTCTTGGGCTTTATACAGAGTGAACATTATTGTTAAAAGAAAAAAAAAAGAAAGAAAAATATCAACTCCTAACCACAGCAGTCATATATTTTGATTAGACGAAGATTTTCCCCCCAAAAGGAAAAATGACTTCATGATGTCAGTTAAGTGCCATATGTGATACACGCTTTGAGTGATTAGGTCTCGAAAGAGACATGACTGACTGGGCAGAAGAGCAGAAGATTATCCCACAGTAGTTCGCCATTGCTTCCTGTGGTAGACTGGTTGCTAGCCAAGACTACAGAACCCACTCTGTCCTATTATTTAACCCATAACTGGAGAGAAGAGATGGATTAATACCTTTCCTAAATGAATCTGTGTGTAAGTAAATGCTAGGAGTTAAACTGGAATTCAAACTCAGCCTCCCAATTTGTTGTTCTGAGTTGATATCCACTGCACCACAATGCACATCTTTCATGACGTAAGCACTTCAAAAAAGCCAAAAGACAGCAAATTTTCATAACAAGAAATTATTTGCCAGTAAAAGATACATAAACATGATGACAGGCAACAATGTAGATGCCATACATTCACTTCTGGTTTTTGATTTTACACGTCAAATGAATTTCAGCGACTGTTTCATTACTGCATAAGCAAGAATTGTCAGCTTTAATGTTGATTAAGAAGATAACAAAAAATTTTAAATCACATTTCAAAATTTGTATATATGAAAGTAGAGATTTGTTGATGACACAGTGTTGATAGAAGATACAATGGTAACTACAGTAATTCCTACAGAAGATAGTAAAGGAATGTAAGAAGAAAAGGCCAAATATTAATTTGAAGAAGAATGTATGGTTGTGAGCAAAAGGCATGAACCCAACATCCAAATTACAAATTGAATATCTTTACATCAAGTAGAGAAATTTAAATATCTCTGCAGTGTTTTAACAGAGGACAAAAAGCATGGTCCACAATCCAAAGACATATTAGGATAGCAAAGGATGCCTTCCAAATGCTAAGAAAAAGGAAAATTTTGTTTGAAATTTTGTTAGAAATAAAGAGTACTAAACAGATAAGTAATATCAGTCCTTCTATATGGCTTCTGAGTGCACAGATGAAGAATAGACTTAAGTTAACAGTAATGTAGTTCTACAGACAGAAGAATGATAACTACACCATGAACCAAACATGTGAGCAACAACAAGTTTTTAAAGAAAATGAAAACAAAAAGGACACTTAGCATCAGAAAGAGGCAGAAATTTCCTAGGCACATCATGAGAAAAAAAAACTTCACATTCACAGGAGATATTGAAGACAACGTATAACCTACCAAACCACTTTGTGTAAATGAATGTCAATGGATGGCAGAACAAGAAGAGGAGAGAGACAGTAAAAAACAAACTTTATTTAGAGCTACTGAAGACAGAAAATTGTGGAGTGCCATGACCACACTTGTCCATATAAGATAATTAGTTACATGGACAAGTTATAACAAATTGTGCTCAAAATAATATCATTTTTATTCATGCATGCATTGTCGTAAATAATATCATTTTTATTCATGCATGCATTGACAACTTTCACAAATACCTCCATGTAATGAGTGATTTAAAAAAATTCAAAAATCTATCCATAAATATCCTAAATATTTCAAATAGACTATTTACATTGATTTCTCTTATTCAGATCTGGTACTATCTTTCCTTAAAGGTAAAAAAATTTGAAGGATGAAAAACCACAGGAAAAACGATTTAAGTTGGAATAACTTATCAAGTCGATGACTCAAAATTCTAGACAAAGATGGAAAACTGCATCAGCCAAAATACAATAATAAGTAAATAAACAAAGAAGAGACAAGGGTGCCTTTGAGGTCCCACAAGGGTCAGTTGATATTGCTGATGCTTACAGTTAATACGTTTATATATAATGAGATAAATCAACAAAATTGTCCATATTGACAGCCATGGCCTGTGTACAGGAAGGACATACCGATAATAGATGAAGAAATGACAAGATCAAAAAGTTGCTTTTCCAGCTTTTCATGAACCTCAGGTTTGCTATCAAGGCTGATATAAATAGGAAGTATTGCAATATTTAGATGAGTAATTTAATCTGCATTCCAACAATGTCTCCTTATACATGAAACCAGACACGAAACTGAAATATGTGAATACTATGTCCAATCATCCTGCAAGCGTAATCAAGCACATTTCTAAAAGAATAGAGTCCATACTACTTAGAAATTCCTCTCCCAAAGAAATATTTGTAAGAAAAAAGAAATATGAAAATGTTGGGGGGGGGGGCACAAAACCAATTTAGTATTTAAACCTCAAATGAACCAACAAATGAGAAATAATAATAATAACAATAAAGCAAGAAATATTATTTGGCTCAACACATGCTTTCAATTTGAAGGTGAAAATTAATAAAGAGGACATATTTTTTAAAATTGTAGGACAAATACTTTGCCAAGTCCTCTGAATTACCAAAGAATTACCATAGGAAGGGCTTTTTGGTGCATGGTTTTTTTTTAAGGACAGCAGCACATGCTGTTTTATTGCCATCCTTGGAGCCATCCGTAAATATATCTTGGTGATCCGAATGGTTTAAGAGGATCGTATGAAATTTTTCCAGAAAGGTACTGGGGTGTGTTTTTGCTTTCAGTCAGTCAGTTAAGTGCCATACGTGATACACGCTTGGGCGATCATGTTTCGAAAGACTGACTGGGCAGAAGATTATCCCGCAGTAGGTTGCCATTGCTTTCTGCGGTAGACTGGTTGCCGACCAAGGCTATAGAACCCAATCTGTCCTGCTATTTAACCCATAACTGGAAGGAAGAGACGGATTAATACCTTTCCCAAGGGTATTTGCATGTAAGTGAATACAATGGATTCAACTAGAATTCAAACTCGGCATCGAAAAACTTGTGTGAAAATGCTTTTATGTATACTTTTAAGAGAAATTGCAGATTCATTGATAATTTCCTGTCGGATATAACTCCCAGAATTTGTATTTGTTAATGACCGGTATTTCTGTGTCTTCTAGCATTATGACTGGGTCATTGTGCATTTTTCTCAATTGACAAAAATGTACACATTTTGTTTTGCTTTTAGATACCTTGAATCCATTTATATTTGTCCAATGTGTTATTTTACTGATGCATTGTTGCAGTTGGCTGTTCTGCAGTCCTCATATATTTTGATGTGGAAGTGATGCAGAAGTCGTTAACGTAAAGATAACCATCAATTCCAGGAGTAAGGCACGTTGTTATACGGCTAATTTTTATATTAAAAAGTGTCACTGATGGAATGCTCCCTTGACGGACTCCCTCTTCTTGCTTGTGTAGGTTAGAAAGTGTGGATCCGATTTGGACTCGGAACTCCCTGTTTGAAAGAAAACTCTCAATGAAGCTTTCATTATTCCAAACTTTCAAGTGGTTTCATATACATTCTCCAAATCAAAGAAGACTGCTATAAGATGTTTTTGGATATTAGCCTCTCTTATGGAGGTTCCAATTGTTGATCTCTGTTTTCTGAAACCACATTGAGAGATGGTGATGAGTTTATTTGATTCAAGGTACCAGACCAGTCTTTTAATCATGCGCTTCATTGAGACAACTAGTGAGTGCTATTGGATGATAGTTGGATGGGTTTGTGTTGTCTTTCTCAGGTTTAGGTATAGGGATGACAGTTGCTATTTTCCATGATTGTGGGAATGTTCCCATGTGTCCAGATGTCATTATATATTTTGAGAAGATAGATCACCGATTTATTTAGTAAATGTTTTAGAAATTCATAATGAATTCATCAGGACCGACTGCTGTATTATGTGATGCTTTGATTGCTTCTTTCAGTTCTGCTGGTGTAAACGGAAGATTATATTTTTCAAAATTATTTGTCTTAAAGTTGAGTTTTTGTTTTTCAACAAGGCTCTTGTAAGTAATGAATTGTGGGTTGGAGGTGTTAAGTGAGGAATTTTATGAGAATGTCTTGGCTAGTATATCTGCTATGTCTTCCTTTGTAGTTGCTTCTGTCTGATCTTTTCTAAGACGTCTGAGAGTGATTGGTTGTGGTTTTCCAGATATCTTCCTTATTATCCTCCAAATATTGTTTGTTTTAGTGGAGGAGCCAAGTTGGTTGACATATTTTGGCCAACTCTCCTTCTTGGCTTCCTTAATGATTTATCAGGTTTTTTGCCCTGAAAAGTTTGAAAGTGTTGAGAATAATGGTGGTAGGTTGTTTATGAAATCTTTGTAAGGCAGCCTTTTCGAAGGCAGATAGCTGTTTTGCATTCATCATTGAACCAGGGAGTGCTGTGCTTGTTTGAGGTTGAGGTTTTTCCAATAGATTTATTGGCTATGGAGATTAGGGTTTTAGTAAAATATTTTGTGCGGTCTACAATGTTAGAGTCTGGGAAAAGTTTTTGTTCACAGAGGGTTTCAAAAACTTCCCAGTTTGCCTTATTTAGTTTCCAATGAGAGAGTCTTTCATCTTTAAGAGGTTGTAGAATTTCAAGAAATATGGGGAAGTGGTCACTACCACAAAGGTCCTCATGAACCTTCCACCCATAATCCATATAGCTTTCGGGATTGCATAAAGTGAGGTCAATCACTGAATAAAAACCTGTGAATGGGTTGAGATATGTGTTGGATTTATTGTTTAGTAGGCAGAAATTATTGGTTCGATAACTTTTTCAAGGTCTTTGCCCATTTTATTCACTTTCTGGCACCCCAGACAGTGCTGTGGCTGTTTAAGTCACCCAGCAAGAAATAAGGTTTTGGTATTTGCTGGAGTAATTTATTCATTTCAGAGTCACTGATGGGGTCATGTGGAGGAATGTAGATAGAGCAGATATGTATTGGTTTATGTAGAGTTGCTTTAATAGTGATTGCTTGGAGGTCAGTATCTATCTGAATTTGGCTTTGAGATATTTCTTTCCTAACTAGGATCAACACTACTCCAGAGGCTCTGTTTCCATCTTTGTTAAAATATTAGGTTTTCCCAAAAGTTCGTAAACACTTGCGAAATGGATCTATCTGGTCCAGCACAATCGAGACAAGCGATGGGTTCAGAAAGGGCAAGAGATACCATTGGTTCCGAATGGTCGTGTCATCAGTGCCGAACTTTACTGTCAGCAACTTGAGCTGTTCTACGAAAAGTTGAAGCAAAAGTACCTGGCTCTGATCAACCAAAAGCGCGCTTTGATGCAGCAGGACAATGTCAAGCTACACACCGCCAGGAAGACCAAAGACAAGTTTGAAGAGCTAGACGGCGTTGAGGTTCTGCCACATCCAGCCTACAGTCCTGACTGTGCCCCATCATATTACGGCCTTTTCCGCTCAATGCAACACTTTCTGAAGAGCCGCTGATTCGACTCGTTTGATGAAGTTGAGGAAGCCTGTCAAGAATTCTTTGATTCGAAGCCAGCTGAATGGTACTTTGACCAGATCCAAAAGCTTGCAGATCAATGGCAGAAAGTCTTGGAAAATGATGGTCTTTATTTTGAGCAATAATTTTTGTTGTTTTTGCAAGTAAAATTTCAGTTTTTTGCAAGTGTTTACAAACTTTTGGGACAACCTAATAGTTATGAGTATAATATTGTTTGAATTCAATGGTGGTAGTTCCTTTTAGGAAGGTTTCTTGTAGGCAAACAATTTTGGGGTTGTGGCTGGTCAGAAGTTGTTGAAGTTCCTCATAATTGGGGCGGATTCCTCTGCAATTCCACTGTAGGATTGCATTATTTTGTAATTTCATTGTTTAATATGTAATTTGATTGAGTCGGAATTATTGCCCTTTTATACTTAGTTTTAATGCTCGGCTCATCAATTTCCATCCTTTCTATAAATCTATACCTATTTTCCGTGTCAATCTTTGAAGTTGATTGTTCTGTAGGTTGGCATGGTAGATTTGAATACTTTAAACATTCCTGTGATGAAGTTGGAGTATGGTCTCTCTTGGATTGTGAGGGACATTCTGTTTTGTCCTTGTTTAATTCGGGGTTTTGTGTATTATTTTTCCCCAGGTTGTCAATTTTGAAAGTTGGAAGACAGTTCGATGATTGTTGCAGGTTTTGTTTTTCTGGAGGAGTGGTCTGTGTCTGTGATGTTTTTTGGTTATTTTTTCATCATCTTTTATTTTGTCATGAGATTTATTAATCTGAGTTGAAACTTCCAATCGGGATTTTTGTTGAGTACAATTCGCTTGTTCCTTCTTTAGATCTTCACACTCCACCCACATCTATTGAACAGTTGTAGAGGCTCATCCCTTGTTCCCTGTTTAGGATGTGGTTTCTGGCTTTCTCTTTTCCAATCTTTTCACTTTCTTTTTTGTTTATTTTTTTTTAATTGGAGTAGATAGACTGAACTATTGCCCAGTTCACACTCCACTCACGTCTATTGAACAGGTGTAGAGGCTCATCCCTTGTTCCCTGCTTAGGACGTGGTTTCTGGCTTTCTCTTTTCCAATCTATTCACACTTACGTAGACCCCTGCACACCAGTGGCCTTACCGCCTTGCTTGGCGTGATATGATTAAAAAAAAAAAAAAATTTGCTTGGAATTTTGTCCACTCGCTTGGAATCAAATTTATGAGTTTTTCGATTAGGGTTCTATATTTGTTATCCTCATTGTTAATTTCAGCTCTCCATGTAACAGAAGCATAGCTATTCTCACCCATATAGAACACTACAATTTTTCTGGCCTCCAGGAAAGACACATTTCTCTTAAGTTTTACCTCAAGGATTTCTTTTTCTTTTTTGTAAACGTCACAAGATCTTGCATATGCCAGATGGTCTTGTTAGCAATTTGGGCATCTTAATGGTTTCAAGCTTGCCTCCTCTTTATGATCTGACTCTTTTTCTCTGCATTTGGCACATGTCTGTCGTCCTCTGCAAGTGTCCCTGTGGTGTCCGAATTTCTGACATTTGAAGCACCTCAAGAGAGATGGGACATACTGTTCAACTCTCTCCAGACAATAGCCTATTTTGACCACTTTAGAAATTTGGGGCTGGTTAAAAGTCAAGATGTAGATGTTAGTTTCGACTTTTTCACCACCCTTTCTTATAGTCACTCTTCTTATATTTGTCCCTCCCTGTTTTTCCAGGGCAGCTGCTATCTCGTCTTCTGTGGCTAAAGCCAACTCCCAATTTCTGATGACACCTTTAGAAAAACTAGGTCTCCTAGGTTTTGCATTTGGAGTTATGAAAACTTTTCATTTTTAGGAGGTTTTCTGCTCGTCTCCTGCTATCCACCTCAACAAGCAAGTTTCTATTTGTCAATCTTTTAACATTTGTTTGATGTTGTACATGCAGAGATAATTTTTTCTATCAAAAAAGGAGAGAATTTAGCAAGACAGACCTCTTCCAGGGATTCAATGACAATGAATCTGGGGAAGTCTGCTGCTTCACACTCAGAGTCTGATTTGGATAAGTTTCTTTTAGTGTTTTTTATTTAAAGATGCCATGTCTGGGTTTTTATTTTCACTGTCCCTGTGCTCCACCACCTGCCACGGAGTCCAACTTGAGAAGGGAATGAACCAAGGGGGTAACCCATTCACTTTGGCTGACACAGGGATACACGAGCAAAGTCCTGAGTCTCTGCAAAGTCCTGTTTCTAAAGCCTTTCAATTTAACAGCAGTCAAGAAGTCTTTGCTCTCAAAACAGTTGACCCTCAGCACCCACCTTCTAGCACATATAAGATAAAGGGTTAGGAAATGTTCCATAATAACAATACAATCAGGAGAAAAAGAAATATCTATGAGCTAGAGCATGTCGAGACCAGCCAATTGATCAGTCGGCCCCTCCGACTGCCTGTTTAGCCCAGGTAAGGGCCAAAGTGATGCGTTGCAGGTACATGACCTCTTTGTGCCATGGCCAGCTCAATCACCAGGATCCCGTTCCCAGACAACACAGGTTGCCACCCATGGCCAACAAGTGAGCCCATTGAGGGACTTTTACCCTCTGCAAGGGGGCAGTAGGCATATTCTGATGCCTCATCAACAGATGCAGGAAGAAGTGGAAATTTCAAAAAACAGAAGAAAGTTTATGTGGGATGCAAAGAAGGCAATTTAAAAAAGAGATGGTCCAATCATAAGTTATCATTAAAGTTAAAAAAGCACAGGAATTGTACCAGACTCACCAAACATGTGTGGGAGTTAAAAAACAATAGAAGCCCTAATGTGAAATATGGTATATTAAAGAAATTCAGGCCTGACAGCATTGGCAATAAAGTTTGCAGCTTGTACCAGAAGGAGAAACTGGTTTTTGTAACATAGCCAAACCAGAAGAATTTATTAAATGAGGAATCTGAGGTAATAACAGAATGCAGGCATACCAAAAAAAATATTTCTTTGGACTGTACAAACCCAGTTGAGAGTGTATGCGTCTTCCTTCCCTTCACATTCAATCTTTCCTCAGTCTTGCTCATCCCCACGCCTTCAGTTAGATTTCCAATGGTCATGTGTATAAAGAATGTGGTTTGCCTTTACTGTTTTATGAGGCAAATACGGTTAAAACCTGCATAGCAAATAACATATATATATATATATTAAAATAGGATTAATTCAATGATGTTGGATGATCATTTCAATATGAAAATCCCCACGGGGGATAACACATCACCTCAGCAACAGAAAAATCCTTTCAGAAAATCATTGAATTAATCCTATTTTAATTTATATTTGCTCTGTAATATTTTATTACATGGAGCTCTCTTCCTGTATCATTTTTTAATATTAAAATAAAATTTTTAATATTAATTAGGATCAGGTTTTTGGAATTTACCTTCCTGCTTTTTCCACTTGGATTAAAGTATATGAATAAATATATATATATATAGATATATAAAATAAAATAAATTTCAATGTTCAAAAGTTCACAACAGTTTTGAACATCAAAATTTATTTAATTTAATTTATTCTATTCCATAAATCTATTTTATTTTATAATTAGCTCTTTAATTTTAATTACATTGAGCCCCGCCACCTGTATCATTTTTTAATATTAAAATATTAATATTAATTAAAATCAGGTCTTTGGGATTTACCTTCCTGCTTTTCCGTTATTTTAAAAAAAAAATATATATATATATATATATATATACACACAACACACACACACAATGTATACATATATTTGTAACATACAATGTGTGTTAGCATGTGCAATACCCTGTCTTCATCAGCCGCTGACCAGGGGTGATGTCTCGGTTTCGGTGGCCATGGTGGGACCACCACCCCTGGCGTCACCAGCAGCATTTGCCACTAGGCAGGGTATAAAGATAAACTTGTTGATTATCCCTCTTGTATATTCTCATAAAGAAGTAAATAAAACGATCGTTCCTCTTTGCAGTTTGTATCGGCAATAAAATTTCCTGAACGCGTTTGCCGTTATTAACACGCTCGTGAAGGAAGAAGAAAAAACATAAATATCTCATTTGTGCATATTAGATCGTGTTGTTGCGCGAATTTTGTTTGCTTGTTGTTTTGATCTCGACCAAATCCAACTTGACGTATTCTGTACCGTTGTTCGAATGTGGTGCGAAGTGCTTTTTAAACCACGGCCAGTGATGCCTAATTTAAAAAGGAAAGAAATAACTGACTGTCCCAGAAAGCCACGACATCCAACCTCAATAGGCATCACGTTACACCTCCAACCATTGTCCACACATTCGGCACGCAGTGGCTCGTATCAGTTTTTCTTTAGCTCATGTGCCTCTACTCTATTCTCTTCCCAAGAGACTGTTAACTATTAGGAAGACAGTCTTTTTTGTGTCTGACCACAATACGATGTTGGGACGCTTGTTTATCTGTGCGATGTGTATTGGAAATTTTAGAGACGTCATTAGCTCTACTGAAACCTCCCAATCACTGGCTCCGCTCAGCAGCTTCATATTCGGGGCTGTTTGTTTTTTTCTTTGCAGGGCATTAACCCTCCTTATGAAATCTGATCTTAGCCTCCTTGGCGGCCACAAGCTGTTGGTTTTCTGTCTCACCTTGTGTTCTTATTAACTCCTTGATCACCTCTAATACCTTGTTGTGTCGCCACGTATACATCTGGAGCAATTGTGGACAAGCAGAAAGCACATGACACAAGGTACCTCGGTCTGTTTTACAGGAAAAACAGAGATCTGTATCAATGTATCCCCACATTTTGAGGTTGGTTTCATTTGGAAGAAGGTCGTATGTAGATCGAAGAAGAAAAGATATTGCCAATGGCTCCATCGCGATTAACAAGTTCCAAGAAAGTTTAATCGGTTCTATATCTTTCCAGGTTGTCCACTTACACTGTTTAGCTTGAGTAACAGCAGTGGCTATTCTATGCTCCTCTTCAAACATTTTAACTTCTTCCATTACCATGCGCTTCTTTCCCTTTGGTTTCTCCTTGGAGAAGAACTTGTGCATTGTGTTTCCCAGTCAAACCCGATCATTTTGAGTCACACCCATGATATCTCTGACTCGTAGACGGGTTTCAGCTTCATGAGGTGCTTCTGCAGTGGACCACTTTGTACCAGATTTAATCTCTGGATGCACTCTCTTAATGCAATCATCAGCCGAGTCCCTCATCATCATGTGTAGGCGTACCTTCCCAATCCTGAATTCCTCCACTAATGAGTGTATAGGGAGCTGCAGATGTCCGGAGTTGGTATATAGACCCACTTTTGAAAAACAAGGAGGAACTCCAAGCCACTTACACAAGTATTTATTGATCACTTACTCAATGCACTTAATATGAGAGAGTGCAATATCATACACCTGCAAAGGCCACAAAAGGCGGGGTAATAGGCCATGTTGGTAACACTATGCTTTCATTTTGCCAGGCAGATAAGTTCTATCAATCGAAATTAGACTCCTTAAAGCTGCTTCTGTATATCTGTACCCCGATGTCGATCTATCAGAGGGATTTCATACATCCGTCCAAGGCATTTCACTGGCATTTCCTTTACTGTTAGTATTGTTTTATCACCAATTCTGAAGTGAATTCCCTTGACAGACCCTAGAACTAGTGACAGGCTTCAACTTTTCTTGGGCTTTGCCTTCATTCTTGCCCATGTAAAGAGATCATGATATTTTTGTAATAGTTTATCAGCAGCACTTTTAAAAGGGACAAGAATAGTGATATCATCCATAAAAGCCCTAGAAGGGGGAAGGACCAGTTTTTCATTAGTCATCACTCCCTCAGTTGTGCTTGATGCACCTCGTAAAATTAACTCCATGACCAAAACGAAAAGAAGCGGGGAAATTACACAGCCCATCATGATGCCAATCTCAAGTGGTTGCCATTTGGTAGTGTAACCATTGACAGCAAATTTCATGAAATCTGAGTTAAAATACTTTATTATGATTTCCCTAATCTTGCAAGGGAAGTTGAAAAACTCAAGGGCAATTTCTATCAACTTATATGGGACTACTCTATATGCATTGGCAAGATCAAGCCATACTACATGGAGTTCTGTTCTATTTCTTTTGGCTGATAGTATGGAATTCTATATCATCTGTGCATGCTCAAGACAACCAGGGAAGCCAGGTATCCCAGCCTTTTGAACAGATGTGCTTATGTACTTGTTTTCTAGAAGAAAATCTGTCATTCGACAAGCGATAACTCCAAAAAATATTTTCCCCTCTACATTCAGGAGGTATATGGGGCAAAACTTGAAAATGCCTTTTGAGTTTATTTCTTTAGGTATCCAAATGCCATCAGCCAAACACCATTCTTGCAGTACAATATCCTGCTTCCAGATCTGCTGGAGTAGACTAGTGAGTTTCCTGAGAACGCTTGGGCAGTTTTTATATAATTTATATGATATCCCATTCATTCCGGGGGTACTACCATTGCGTGCCTTTCGGACAAAATCCCGGACTTGACTTACTTTTATTCCACTATCATCAAACATAACTGTTGGATCTCGAGACCTTGGTAAACTATTTATAAGAGGGATTGGTATGTCTCGCATCTTATCTGAGTACGTCCTCTGCAAGTAATTCTCCAACTCCTTTTGAGGGGCATCAAGTTTGCCACTCTTTGCTTCCACAAACAGTTTCTTAGCAAAAGCATGCGAATTTATAAAGAAAGATCTCCAAGACTGCCACTTTTCCTCGATATATACATATATATATATATATATATATATACACACACACAATGTACATATATATATATATATATATATATATACACATAATGTATATAAAATATACTATAATTGAAGATACTTGTGCCAGAGTGAGAAAAGAAATTTTGTTATGACTAGCTAAGAGATGAGACCCAAAAGCTAAATACATGAGCAGAAGGACCTGTGGTTATATGCTAAGAGTTGAGAGTTCAATACCTTGCTACAACAGAGGTAAACAAAATCTTACAGAGTTTAGTTAATGGGAGAAAACTGATATTAAAATATCTGAAAATGTTATGACTCATGGAATGAAAACAATTTACCCTGGTGAACAAAATAAAGGGTTCAGTTTGACATTTCAATCACCTGAAAAGGGTCAGAGCATAAAATGCCCAAAATGTTGTGATTATAGCAACAGAAATGAGGACAACAGTCCAAATAATGTAAATTATATATATATATATATATATATATATATATATATATATATATAGTTCATATTTTCTAGTATACTAACAACATTTAAAAATGAGGCTGATTTTGACATATAAAATAACCCAATTTATAGCGGGTTCAAGTTTTGACTCAGATGAATCATCAACCAAAAGTGTGAGTAAGAAAAAAGAGCAAACAAACTGAAATATATTTTAAGCAGAGCATTGTTTAAAAATTGTAATTATTCTTGTTTGAAATCTAAATCAAATGCACAGTGAGTCAAATGTCAGTTACATGTAACAGTAGCATGCAATAGCAACATGTGCTGACATGTAATATATATATATATATATATATATATATATATATATTTTACAAGGATTCAAGAATACAGCATTTTTTTTATTGATGAACAGTTTAATGTAAAGAGTTTCAATAAACTTTTGTCAATAATCTTCAGCTCAGACCCAATATGAATTTTGGCTATTTTATATATCAAGAATCACTATATTTACAACACTTTATTGGTATAGTTGAAAAAATTATCAATAAATTTAATAGACATAAAATGTCTATTCCTTTTCATAAGATGTTTCTACAAGAACACTTACTGTACATATATATATTACTGTACGTATATATATATATATATATATATATATATATATACACACACATTTATACAATCATTTGTACATGCAATATAAAAAGCCCAGTTTTTTGAGTATGTATCAATTCATCAATGTTTTCTCCCTCTCTGCATACATATATATGTGAGAGCGTAGATATGGAGAAGCAGGCTTGTTTTCTACAACCTATACTTATTAGCCCCACAGAGAATGAAACTCAGATGACAGCAAATTTATAATTGATTCTACAAAGATTAACATTTTGTAAGATGCAAAAATCAATTTGAGGTAAAATGCTTTACAAGATTTTCCTAACATAACATTCATGTGCAATCAACTGAACAGAAATGGAAAGGCTACCACAAATTGCAGTGGAGATCAATTGATTTTTTAATAAAATCAATAATTCATTGCATTATTTAGAAAGCAGCAAAGAAAAACTGAAAAGAAAGTTTGGATTGTTTTTTTTTGGTTTTTTGTTTTTACTTCCTTTAGAAATTACAAATCATATAAGAAATTTTGTTTCAACAAATTTATCTTGCATTTTGTACCATCATCTTGCCATTCATAATGTTCTGAAGATGCTGTGAATAAACACTGAAATATACATCAGATCAACTACACATTTTCATTTGTTAATAACATGTTTATTTATTATAAGTATATTGGAGGGCAGAATTATTTCATTCATATATTCAGTAAACCAGGAATATTCATTACTTGAAACAATATAAAGGCCATTTATTACAAGAATTGTGATTTTCTACACCTTAAGGCACTCTAAGTGGTACAAAGGGTTGAATATATGTTGCCTTTACTCTTTTTACTTGATCAAGTCATATCTAAACTGCCTGAACTTCAGATATGAAGAATTAATGTTTGTCTTCCAAGTTCAATTCTCTTACCAAAATCTCATTACAATGTAGCTCAGTTCACAGATACATTAGGGGCTTATGATTGTTTTTTGGGGTTTTTTTGCTTGCTTATATAATGTTCTATGCAGACAGTCACTTTAAAAAGCCAGGTAAACAAACCTCAAGAAGTAGTTTCTCTACAACGTTTTCTATGAGTTATTAAAGAGGCTTTCCTTGGAGTAAAATCTATGGCCCACCTGCCAATTCCAAAATAACACATCATTCAATAAGTCCTGGGCCTGACATATAAATGGTGCCATGAATAAAAAACCCATATGATCTTTATGGACTAATAACCTTCAAATGGCATGCAACAAAATTTGGGCCCAATTGGATTATTTGTTTACAAATTACAATTATCTAAGTGAAGCTACTGTTGCAAATTTTCAAAACAATAGAAAAATCTAAATTTCGTGTGTTGAGAAAGCATTGCTTTATGATGGGAAAATAATGAACAAGCAAAGTAATGACTTCATAAGGGTTCAGACTCTGCTCTATCAAAAACAACAGTTAAGAGATGGTATGCTGACTTTAAATGCAGTTGTACAGACACAAATGAGGCTGAATGCTCAAGGTCACCTAAAATCAGCAGTTGTCGTGGAAAATACCAAAACCAAAAAAAAATAATCAACAAACTTGTTTTGGTCGATCATAGATTGAAGTTGTGTGAGATAGCAGAAGAGTCGAATATATCAGAAGGTAGTGTATTCACCATTTTACATCAACATTTGTCAATGAGAAAGCTGTGTTCAAAGTGGGTGCCACATTTGCTCACAATCAAAAACAACAATGCATCGACAAGTTTTGTTTGCAACTGTTTCAACATAACAAGACGCAGCTTTTGCATAAATATGTAACAATGGATGAAACACACATCCACCACTTCACTTTGGAGTCAAATCTGCAGTCAGCTGAGTGAACAGCAGGTGAGAGCCATCTAAAGCAACCAAAGATGCGAACATTAGCAGGCAAGATTTTGGCCTCTGTAGTTTAGGATGTGCAAGCTATTTTGTTCATCCATTACCTTGAGAAAAGAAGAACCATCAATAGCAAATATTATATAGCATTATTGATGCATTTAAAGAAAGAAAATGCCAAAAAAACAGCCACAAATGAAGAAGAAAAAAGTGATCTTTCACCGACATACCCTGACACAAGTCAATTACAAAAATTGACTAACTACATGAATTGCACTTCAAATTGCTTCCGGATCCACCCTATTCTATACATCTCCAGAAACTGAGGTGTATTTTGAGGCCAAAGACAAATAGTTATACGAAAAAGGTATCCGATTGTCAGAGAAGCATTAAAATCAATGTATCACCCTAGAAGGAGACTATGTTGATGAATAAAGTCGAACTTCGCCTAAAAGTTGTTATTTTATTAGTTAGGCCCGAGATTCATTGAGTGATGTATTACTAACAAACCTGGACAAAATGTAAAAAGATCAATGAGATTTGTTGGTTGTTTTTATTTAGTGGCATATCAACATCTCTATGGGTTATGTAATATCCAAATCAAAATAAAAAAATTCAAACTTTTTAATTCATTCAAGAGAATAACATTATTTCATGTTTAAATTTTAATTCCTTAAATGATTTTTTTTCAACAAACAATCTTATAAAATCAAACAAGGAATGAAAACTTGTTTCCCTTTATAAAAAATAAGATTAATCATTGCAAATTGGATTTTATTTTGACAATGTATGCCATGTTTCCAATATTCCCTGACCACCCATACATGTGTCATCTTTCACTTCTCAAATCAGTTAGCTATTTTTTTCTTTCTGTACTGTTCCTCCTCCTCTCCTGACTTCTCCTTGCTAGACAGCATCTCTGACAATATAGATAAGGCTACTTCCTCCCATCCATTCACCAACATATTTGTGTTCAGAGATCTTAAGGCTCATCAAGCCAAGTGGCTAAAAGACCGTCATTGATTCGGCTGGCATTTACGCCATGAATTTTGCTATTTCTCAATCTCTTACACAAGTGGTGGATTTCCCCACATGCTTTCCTAGTATCTCTTCAGGACATGCTTCTCTACTACATCTCTGCTTCACCTCTGTACCTGACTCCTACCAAGTCTTGTAGCTTTGCACTCTCGATAACTCTGATCATGCTGTTGTTTCTATTAAGATTTCTTTTCACTCTAACCGGGGCCTCCAACCAACAGGATCTCCTACTGCTACCAAAGAGCAGATTGGGATACGTCTCATCATTTCCTATGCGACATCCCTTGAAGAAAAAGTGTTCAGTCCCCCAGTTGAGGACTGTGCTTCGGAGATCTCTTCCTGGGAGAAAGCTGGCATTGATGCCTTTATACCAATCAGAAAGTTCCGTCCCAAACCTCATTCCTCCCCTGGGTTCTCTCCTGCCTGTTTGGCTTCCATTGCCCACAGGAACCACTACTTCCGGCTATTTTGGAGCATTGTATCTGACCACAATAGGCACTTATTCGCCTCTGCTCATAATGAGTGTAAGAGGAGTACCTGCTCGACTTCCCTCTTAAAACTGAGGCTTTGATAGGGCTTGGCATGCAGGCCTTCCGCGCAAGCTGCAGGGCTATGGTATCACTGGACACTTGTTTGATCTGATCCAATCAACCAAATGCAGGTGACAATTCTACTCCAGCATCTTCTTTTCTCACACTTCCCACTTTTGGAACTCCCTTCCATAAATTTGCTTTTCTGACGGCTACAACTGCCAGGAATTTAAATGCAATGTTAATTACCATCTCTTATCCACTCGACTCCGGTCCTTTCTACATCATCCCATGTATCCTCTTCTTCTTTCTATCTATCTACCTTCACAACTGTCTTCACACCGGTGTTTACATCCTTCTCTTGCCCTTTTTCGTCCCCCCGCTGTAGCTGGTTTGTTTTTCTCTTCACTCTCCTCTTGCCTAAAACTTTAACTCTCTTATGTAGCCCCCCTGCCTTTGCTTGGGGTGAAATTATTTAAAAAAATTAAAATAACAAAAATAAAAATAAAATCATATTAGTCATTAGTATTTTTTACTCTAAAAAAAATGTATTTTTATAGTTTCCAAGTGTTTTGATTTTAGTTTGGCGGTTCAGTATTTGCCTATAGCTGGGACCCTAACAAATGTTACCACCCTGAGTTAGGGTGAACCTGGGAACAACAGCAGTTAAGAGGTTGCTCCAATCTTTCAACCTGAGGCCTTCCTACCAGATGTAATTTATCATCATATCCAGGACTGAGGAAACAAAAAGATGACAGGAAGGGACAAATTCATTTCACATTAGTAAAATTACTCATTGAAAATTCAGTTCAGATTATTTGGACACAAAATCATATTTTCAAGTGCTTTTCTGAACACACCCTACCATGTACACCAGATTGAATCATCCTAATTCTCTTCATATTCTATTAGTAAGAAGGAAGTTTCATTCAGACAGATTCTTCCCAAGAAACACTATTTTATGGAAGCGGCTCCCAAGAGAATGCTTTCTGTTGCGGATCTTCGTCGCCAATTTGTTGAGAAGTTGTGGCGAAACTTTGCCACAAAGTTGTAGTGACTGGTTTGTGCCGGAAGTAAGACACGGAACAAGAAGGTGGGTTCAAAACAGTATATTAGTAGAACAATAAACAAGATATTCAAAGAAAGCGTTAATAATAAGTAATATAGAAATTGGTCCAAGGGTAATATGACACTGCGTGACTAGTAGCTGTCCTTAACTGCTGTACTTGACTGCTCTTGTTGACTGTTCGTAACTGCTCCCTAGAAGTCACACAGGTAATTCATATGTAGCAAGAGGAATTCATTCCTTGTAGAAGGGTTGCCAGAACAACTTTCCTAATCACTATAATTTTAATCTCTTTAAGTCAAAGATCAACCATTATCAATTTTACCTATCATCATGATATACACTTATTTTCTCCTCTTTCATCCCTATAAAAATCTCATTCACTGACCCTCTATTTTGATTGGCACTTGAGGTCAAATTCAGTATCTATAGTTGCAACCGAACATTTTTCTCCAGTCAATTCTTTTCCAGGAGCTTTCTGTACCAGCAAACCAATCCATTTTTTTCTTCCTTTTTGCTAGGCACTAGAATCAAAACAAAAATAAGGATACTAGCTTGAGTAATTGGTTGGTTGTTTTGTTTTTAATGGCAAATCAACCTCAGCAGGTCATTTATTGCTAACTAAACTTAATTTATTTATTGCTGGTAATACCTTTTTCTTTCAACAATGTATTCTTGTTTTTGTGTCTAGTAATACATTTTTTTTTTTGAGTATCAAGATTCATTGGGATTTGTTTTTTTAAGGGAGGGTCCCCAAGTCCTACCCTTGTTATTTAACCCATAACTGGAGGGAAGGGACGGATTAATACCTTTCCCAAGGGTACCAGTGCTTAAGTGAATGCAGGGTATTCAACTGGAATTCGAACTCGGCTCACTGATTTCTCTTTCCGAGCTGTTATCCACTGCACCACAACACACATCCATCACTAGCTTGAGTAATTTATGAATTAATTTCAATCCCTAACTGATGAATTTTAGCAAGAGCAAATTTGTGATACGTTTGTTTCATTTTAACTGAAAATATTATTTGGTCAAATACATCAAACAGTTTCATATTATTTGCAACTCATGAAGTATTAAAATAAAAATATTTGATAAAGTGCTGCTTCTTGATGTTCATCTTTCCTTTGCTTTGTTTTAATGATTAAAATATTTCAAAATCAACTAACCCTGACTTATATGTGCTTTGAAAATTAGAAGCTCAGAACTGATCATAAAAAATGACCACCCAATTCTCACATAAAAAAAAATATTTGCACATCCAAGCCAAGCAAAAGTTGTCAGTTTTATAGAAATTTTATCAAATTGAGATAAATTGAGTCAATATTGAGAGAAAAAAGAGAAATTTTTTCCACTTTACAGTGTAAAATAAGCTCACATCTAATTAACATATTATTGTGTTACAGCCACTATGAAAATATAATTCTTATTTATGCTTTAAAAACTAGGAGCTCAACATTTGCATCTTTGTGTCATATTGTTACTTTCGGTAAAGTTCAGAGTATCTCGTAAGATCATCACTGGATAATCGACACTTATGCCAAACTAAACTAAAAAGTAAAAAATATAGCGACTTCAGAGCCCGTTTTTGATATTTTCAATGTATTTTAAAATCTATATCATTTTTAATCATGTTTGTGATGAGATTATTTTGGCATATGTTCCATGCTAATCAAATACAACCTAAAACTTTATATATTCCTCTTCACAATCACTGATGCATAAAGCAGGTCAAAGACTTGGGTTGCATTAATAATAAAACATTCTTCTTTATGGTCGGAAACCCATTAAGGAATCATTGCAATAAAACAGAGACTGGCTGATATGAATCAAAGGTAATCAAGTTTGCTAATCTGTGGTTATTTTAAAAACTTATTATTATAGAGATGAGTCTCATAATACAAGACTTAAGTATTACCATTCTAACAAAATGGCAACAAGAGTGAAAATGCATTAAGCAGCCATAATTGCAAACATCCAGACATTTTCTAAAGACGTATTAGGAATGGGAGAAATTTCAGATAAGTAAGGTAAATATACGCATATTTATATCATATCTATAGTGTTTTGCAATATCATTTCACTCATTCCAGCTAGAAGCTTTTGGCTGAGAAAGATCTGAATTCATTTTACCAACCTACAACACTCATTCCAAAAGCTTAAATAATCTTTGATATACTGTTATATTTTGATTTAAAATCATATCCTTTGACTTAAAACATGACTTTAAAACAGAGACATTTATTCAAATGACCTTACTTAGGTTACCTCTCAGCCAAATGTAGAAAAAGATAAGAAAATAACATTATGCCAGTTTTCCACATTAGTTGAAAATCGCCATCGAAAATATTATTTACCTGAATTCCAAAACAATTGTACCAATGAGCAAATACTTAAATGTAATTTTCTTGAAAACAATTTTTTTTATATTTTATGACTATGATGTAATGAACAGGTAATGAATATGTATACACCTTGGTTTCCCCTCACTAGAATGTGATTGGCTGGTGTCAGCCATAAACATAGACTATGGCGGGGATGTCCAGAGATCCACCACTAGAGGTTTAACGGTTTTTGACTAGAGATCTACGACTACTGACTACGCCTACATCTCAGGATACTGCATACGACGAGTACTGTCTATTACGTCTCCATGATAGATTGTTCTAACCGGGTACATTTGCCTAAACCGCTTAGCTACTTCATATTGATATACATATATATCCCTTTCTGGGACATATCAAATTCCTAGCAATCTTTGAAGAAGAAAAAAGTTTTAAACTAATATTTTCAGGTTAATTTTTCTTTTTTTTTTTTAACAGCAAAATTACACACAAGTGAAGTAAATTCCCTCTGTCTGGCAGGGAGAAATATTTTATTATCTCATCCGATTTTTAAACACAAAGAAAACTGTGTTAAATTCTCATGCAGTTTTCAAATTTCTCCTCTCAAAGAGAAAGTATTCTGTTTAATTCTAATTTATCAGTGCAAACATACATAAAAAAAAATTAGTCTTTCCATACTTCTTCTCATTTGTAATTTTGAAAAGCATCATCTTTTTATATTTCATCTCTGGCACAAAAGCGAGGAAAAACTGTGGTGGATTTGCAAATACTCAGAGCAAAAAAAAAAACATTTATAGGGATACATTAACTTAAAGACTTCAACATTTATTGATAAATTTGAACAAAACACTCTCTTGTATCAATTTCTGACTGTTATCAAAATAAAATAAATAATAAATAGAAATAAATGAATAACACTTGATTTGCATTTTGAGTTGAAAGGAGACATTTGCATTCCCTGGTTTATTCTGATGAATTTAATGACTCGTCTCGATTCTTTTAAGTTCCATTAAACAAAGAGGGAAACTGTAACTTTAAACCTATCATTTTTAGAGTGCAACAAAAAATCCTTTTGCATAACTTTTTACTGAGTTTTACTTAAAAATAATGTATAATAACACATGATTGTGGATCAATATTGGGAAATTTAAGAACAAAGCTGAGTTCAAAGAAATACAGACATTAACAGCTAAAATGCTGCACAAATTTATTAACTGAGTAAATTTATATATAAATGCTTAATATTTCCTCTTACTTGGAATAGATTCATCATGTTAGAAGAAAAACTTTATTCATTTAGGCACTAATTAAAAAAAGGCAATATTATATATATATATATATATATATATACACACACACACACACAAAAAGATGATTGAAACAATCTTTAGAGACTGAATAACTTTTCATAATTTACCTAAGTAGAAAAAAATTTTGAGAGGTTATAAAAGAAATTCAATCTGAAAGAATTTTTTTATCACAAATTTTTTATTATTCGTCTTTTAAAATACCGCTTCTCACAACCATGCATTTATTAGCTGTGCTTAAGGTTTGGGTGCAGCTAAAAATGTAAGTTTTAAAGATCCCTTTCAAGAGAAAAAAAATGAATCAAACTTTGTGAGAGGAAATATTTTTTGGATATTTACTAATGACATAATTAGTGTGGATTATAATAGAACCAAAAATTAGCACCGGGAATCAAAAGAAACACCAAACAAAGATAAGAACTATTGTGCGTTTCCTATTTGAGAAGAAGAAATGAATAATAGTAACTGTCTCTCTTTATTTGTGACATGTTTATCAATTAAAACTGAATTTTATATTCAGACTTTTTAATTGGAAACAGATGTTTTTTTTTATCTTCTTCAGTACATTAATCATCAAACCAAATATGCTTCACATTTGTCATACTAATTAGCATATCCTAATTAGCATATACTAATTAGTCAGTTTCAGTGAGTCTTTGGAGGCTGCCTTCATTTGCAGAAATGTGTTTTCTTGTCTGTTTATAAAAACAAGCTAAAATTAATTATAATATTTTTATATCTGTCTAAATTTCTGGGATTATTTTCATTCAGACTATTGTCTTCATCTTTGTTGTTGTTATCAGAATTATTCGTCATGTAAATAACGTAAATAATTGTTTTAAAATCACTCATGGGAAAAGTGAAGTAGCCAACAAGTCAGTACAACTCACTTCTGCCTTTTGTCCAATCGGTCCATGAGCGCCAAGATTATTATTATTATTTTATAACAATAGTCCTGATATATGCAACCTGATGAGTCTCAAGGCTAAAAGTTGATGAGCTGACAAGTTGCTTTAGTTTTCATTTCAGCTTGATATTTGAAGAATCTTTTTTTTCAAACGCACTGAATGCATTTTATTTTTTTTGTTTACATATTTTGTCTTGAAGGCATAATTTTTTCATATACATGTTGGTATATAAATACATACACAGCCCTGACAAGTGAGAACATCATAATGGCGTCCTCACAAAACTTCAAAGTCAGCATGAATCTGATCAGTTAAAGAGACAAACTCATATATATATATATATATATATATATATATATATATATATAGGTAATGATGTCAGATCCTTGAACAGAGAGGACAATCCAAATAGATCTATTCATTAAAAAATTATTGAAAAGAAAGATTTATCCAGAGAACTCAGTGGGTATTATCCAGAGTAATACAAAAACAGAAACTTAACACACCATCTTTGGTGGTTATACACTATAATTCATTTCAACGGGTAAGTTTTTGGTACCCATCTCATCAGACTACAAATATCAGTTTAATTTTATCAGAATTTTCAAAATACAGGAAATTACACAGCACAAGCCACACATTTTTGTTTCCTGGGTTTTATAAAGTTGTCATTATGAGTTGCAGCAGAAGAAAGGTTAACATTCCATCTGTTAAACGCAGTGATTGGCAAAACACATTAATGACAAAATTAAGAACAGACCTACAAAATTATATATATACTGGAAAAAAAAGTATTTCATCCCCTGCTGATTTTTTGAGTTTGCCAGCACCTGACAAAAATAGGAATGGTCTATAATTTTCAGCGAGAGATAGAATATAAAAAAAATAATAGGAAATCACATCGTATTAATTTTTGAACATTTATTTGTATTTCATGGAAAAAATAAGTATTCAAACTGATAGCAAAACTTAACTCAATATATGGTGAAGAAACCCTCGTTGTCAAGCACAGCAGCCAGATGTTTCCTGTAGTTGATGACCAAGATTTTACAGATTCCAAGGGGGATTTTTGCCACTCCTCTTTGCAGATCCTCAAGGTTTCTAGGTTGTCATTAGGCAACTCAAAGTTTCAGCTCCCTTCACAAATTCTCTAAAGGATTAAGGTCCAGAGACTGACCAGGCCACTCCATTGTTTGAGTAGATACTCTTGTTTTGTTTTGTTTTTTATAATTAAACAGTATATTATCATATATCAACAGACCTGAATATTTGAGAAATCTTTTCCTAACAAGATTTCTTGAATATTTTGACCAATGATATATATATATATATATATATATATATATATATATATATATATATATAATGTTTAATTATAAAAACAAGTATCTACTCAAATACAAGTATCATTAAAAATAATGGATAAACAAATTAAAAATATCTTGGTTAATTCTGATTCCATTTCGTAATTTTCTCAAACATTTCATAGCTTTGTTTACATTAAGAATGAACCAGAGCAGTTATGAATATTAGGAAAAATCAAGAAATTGTACATATATATATATTTAGATTAATTTTGTCTTATCTAACTACAAAATCTTTCGTGATTGGTTGGTTAAGACACGTCAGATCAATTGACAGCTTCTCTTTAACCAATAGGAGTTACAAGTTTGAATACTGCTGGAGGATGAATATTTTCCTAACAAAGATTTCTCAAATATTTGTGCTGGTAGATATATACAAATATCCTGTTTAATTATAAAAAAAGAACAGAGTATCTACTCAAAAGTCTACAGCTATATCGAGCCTGGTCAGTACTTAAATGGGTGACCATTTGGGAATACCAGGTGCTGTAAACGTAATGACCAAGAATGGGCCACCGGTCCTCCAGGTTTGGGGGTTGGGTGCAGGGCTAACAACCCTGCCCCATAAAAAACAGTTTGTTACAGAAACAGCAACAAAAGTTGCTGCCCTATGCACCATCTGGGTGTGATGGACAAATGATGATGATGGTCTACTCAAATACGAGTATCCATTTAACATAACGTTCAAGCAAATAAATTAAACATATGTTGGTTAAATTTAATTTAATTCCATTTCATAAATTTGCACACTAACATACACTATGAAAAAAACAAATTGCACCAATGAAAAATGCATATAAGAAAGAAAAATTGAGAAGTACAAACAGTCAATTGCTGATATTCCCTGATGAGTGGACAGAGTGATTCCCAGAGGGTAAGTCTACAAAACTCTAGAGTCAGGATGTTAAAGGTTACATCAAACAGCTAAGTGACAAACCATTTGCTTGTATTAATTCTCTCTTTAAATATACATATTATCCTGCATTATAAGCATGCCTTGGAGTTTCATGCACTTTTGCAATCATCAGCTGCATATTGAACTGGGTTTTTTCGATTTCAATTATTAATTAGCATTCCTTACTTTAAGTTTGTTTTGGGTTTTAAACCCTTGGAAAAATTTATGTCTACAGATGTCACAGTGGAATGGTTTTTCTCCCATGTGTGTTAATATGTGTATTTTGAGAGATAAATTGAGGTAAAACATACATATATATAAAATATACATATGTGTGTGTGTGTGTGTGTGTAGAAAAACATATATTTGCTTTCTAGTAGAACTATCAGACAAAGAATGAAAAAACAAACATATTTTTGAAGATAAATTTCAGAAAAGTGTCTGAAAATAAACATTTTACAAAAGAAGTATAAAAAACATTTTGTTTTCAGACTTCAAGATTTTTATAAAAATATAAAATATTTATATTTTTATATCATATCAAAATTCTCTATGATGAAAATTAGTCTCAAAGTATTTTTGGAGAAAAGGAACTGAATTCTGCTTATTATGCAGGTCATTAAAGCTATTCATTTTCATATATTACTCACAACCGTTCACTTTCTAAAACAAAAGTGAGCAAAATTAATAAAGACATATCATAGATATAAGATTATAAAGTCTTGTATAAATACTTCTAAAAAGATCATTAAAAATACACTTCTGTTTGAAATTTTTTGTGTGACAATTAGTACAGTAAAACATTTTCATAAGATAATGTTTGCATAATTTATATTAAAGTGAAAAATCAATTTTATGGATAAATGAAAACATTTAAATACAAATGAAAAATCCTGAGGAGTCTTTTTGGTTTGCTTTTTGGAAAAGCTTTCATAAAAATTATTAAAATTTCACTCATTTGTCTTCATTAAATTTTAACAAATTAATTTTAATTGAAATTATTGATACTGGATTATGATACCCTTCAACAATTTCGAATAAAAGCAATGATGGCATGTACCTTGAATCTAACAAAAATTCAAGATATAGAATTAGTAAATACTGAACACTTCAAATACCTCCTTGTGTATGGAACAAATGTAGAATAGCAGATAAATATTTTCAAATAGCTTAATTAAATTAAAAGACTTTCATATTTGGATGTTTATGCGTGGAACTTAACTCATTCAGAAATATCTAAGCTGCTAATTGCATACAACCACTTTCTCAGATCAATGATTAAAAATGGCTTTGAGAGAACAAAGCAAGTAGGTCTTAGTGAGAACCATCCCTCTTCAAACTTTTTTGACTGGTGTGAAAAAATTACAGAGCTGTATAAAATAAAAGAAACCAATTCATTTGAAGACTTTCAACAGCAGCATTTAAAATGGATCGAACATATAACTCAGAGGAGTAAAAGAGGACATAATATGTTGATATTTCACATAACTTTAAACAAAAGATGAGGAAGGAAATCCCCACCAATAGTGGAAAGAGCAATAACAATAAATGGGCTTGATGAACTTTTTTTTTCTTTTTTTTTTTTTACACAAGAATTTTGTTTTAATACAAAGATTTTATAAAATTAGAAAGTAACACTAACTATTCTGTAATCCTATTTTCGGATGGCTGGTATTAATTTTAGGTGATTTTTAACAAGAGAAGAGATTTCTCTTAAAGTTGGTGAATACAGTTATTTTTGTCAGGAAAAGTATCCGAAGTGATAAAAATTGGAAAATACAGATTTATAGATACAAAGAGTGCGAATTGCTTCTGTTAGGAGAAGTAAGTAAATTTATCAAAGCTAGTTACTCGAAATATTTGTCAATGGTTTTTGACGATATGTGACTCTAGGTCAAAGTATAGCCTTGAGGATTTCCTGTTTACTGATTACCAGAATGGCCGAGAGGAACAAGCAGACAATAACAGAGAGTGGGTTTTCTCCCCTTCCACTAGAAGTTGAAATGGTTAAGTGATATTACTTACATGTCAAGATAGTAAGTCATATATAGGGAAGGAAAAATAAAAATCCCATACCTAGCTTCAACACCCCAGTTTTGTGTCTTTTTAATAAAACTGGGGTGGAAAATGAAATTAGTTAGTTTGGAGACTGTGCTTGGAATGAGAAGGTATAAAGAAATTAGTTGGGGCCTGTTGCTAGAAAAGAGTCGGGTCCAGTGATGAATTGATTAACCTGAAATAGCCTGCCACAAGAGAGATATTGCAAGAGACAGTCAGTCCAAAGTCAACAACACAATGTGGGCAGAGTCGATCGAAGCTCAGAGGGGTTGACTGGATTCAGCCAGGGGTTGTGTTATGATACAATCAATCCATGTCGTATTTTTCCTTATAAGGAAACAGCTCATGAGATTTATTACTGGCAATACATTTCTGAACTAATGTATTATGTCTATTTTCTTAGCTGGGATTAAAATCTCAACCCTCACAAATTGCAACAGCAAAAACCCGCAAGTAACTACAACTGTTATTCTAGTGATAACTCCCTGCTTATTAAAAATATGTCAAAATGTTTTTCTTTTCATTATTTAGCAAAAATGTTTGTGTCAAATTTCATGCATTCTTATTTTAGATATAAAAGGAATGACAATCCCACCTCCCCTAGAATAAACCTGTGAAAGTAATGTTTGCTTTCCTGGTCTCTATCGTCTATCCTTTTTAAACTGGAGATGATAGCAGACACCAATAGTGACCAGATCAGCAAATTTGGCTTTTACAGGTCATTCTGGTTGTTAAACCATCAATTTTCAAGAAATATCTTTAAATAATTTTTTTTATTTATAAATTTTCTTTTTAATCATTTCACCCCAAGCAAGGCAATAATGCCAATAGAATGTTACAGAGAGTTAAAGAGAATAAGAATACTTTAGTGGGAAGAAGTGAGGAAAAAAGACAATAAAAAAAAGTAATCAGGAAAACAGAAGGTAGCAACTGATGTTGCAGTTTTCATTTTTGGAGATTGTAGTTGGCAGGGAAGCAAGAAATCAGAATGGATTTCAACATGTGATAGATGCAAGACAAGAAACTATTAGAATAAACCATGCAGTTGTACTAATTGCTAGTTCAATAGTGAAATGGTTGATATCTGCCACACCGTTTCCCTATCCATATCCAGTTCTGCTATCAGTTGCACACTTTATCATGGGCATGCTGCAGTCATCCCTAGAATTGTCACACCTCATACATATGATTGCTGAAATATATAAATGCATTTATATTTACTTGTGTCTGTATAAGTGCATGTGTGCATCACACAGACATGAACAAACTAGGCTTACGGCCTATCACGTTGAATACACCGGTTCTCGCTCGATCACCAAAGTTAAGCAATGTTGAGCCTGGTCAGTACTTAGATGGGTGGCCGCTTGGGAATACCAGGTGTTGTAAGCGTCTAGTGACGGATGTGTGTTGTGGTGCAGTGGATATCGGCTTGGAAAGAGAAATCGGTGAGTCGAGTTCGAATTCCAGTTAAATACCCTGCATTCACTTAAGCACTGGTACCCTTGGGAAAGGTATTAATCTGCCCCTACCCTCTAGTTATGATTTAAATAACAAGGGTAGGACTTGGGGATCCGGTCCTTAAAAAAAAAAATGAATCTTGCATTGTAAGCAAAAAAAATTTGAAAGCAATTCAGCTTTATCCAAAAAACATTTGTTTGACTTTAAATGATCTCATAAAAGATTGATAGGTCATTAAACATTAAACAAACAAAATGAACAAACGAATACAAAAAGAAATGTAGACTGATTGAGGTGGGTAGATATGTCCATTTGTCGAGATGTTAAATAAACTTTTAATTATACTCACTGGTGTGCAAGCCTCAACAGAAAGAGTACAATGCAATTAAATAAATACAAGTTAATTGTTCATTGTCAAAGCACATCTGGTTTCCACTAAAAGCAATTTGTCATTTTTAACTATGATGTGGGAGATGATTCGTGCCAGAAAATACCAGGGGTCTGAATTAAATTTAATGCTTTTGATGTAGGAGGGGTTTCTCTATGGTGACCCCAATATATACTGGGTGCACCTGAAGAGATATCAAAGTAAATTTTGTACTTAGTGTCACCTCATAATGTCAAAAGAGCTAAGTCCCCACCCACCCAGAGGGTTGACCTAGAAGGTGACTTCATAAACATCAAGTGCAGAATTCAGACTTACAGGATGTCAGTGAGTGCACTGTCATAAACTTAAGAGATATACACATACAATGCAATACAATCCTATAATAAGTAATATAAATGCACAACCTATGAAGAGCAAAGCTGTCCCTCACATTCTTGCAAGAAGATTGGATGTTCAAAGAAAATCCTACAAACCACATAAACCTACATTGCTAAAGTTTATTCAGTTCAGAGTTAAATAAAAAATCATTTTACCTATGAAAAATTTCATATTGTATCCTTATCAGACATTCAGTTAGTTAAGTGCCATACGTGAAACACGCTTGGGTGATCATGTCTCGAAAGCAACATGACTGACTAGGCAGAAGATTATCCCACAGTAGGTTGCCACTGCTTTCTGTGGTAGACTGGTTGCCAGCCAATGCTATAGAACCCAATCTGTCCTGCTATTTAACCCATAACTGGAGGGAAGAGATGGATTAATACCTTTCCCAAGGGTATTTGTGTGTAAGTGAATGCAATGGATTCAGCTGGAATTCAAACTCGGCTCCTTGATTTCTCGTTCTGAGCCGATATCCACTGCACCACAACGCACATCCTCTATCAGACATTAGTAACATCAAAATCATTATTTGCATTATTATTAAATAACTTTTTCATAATTAATGTTTTAAAAATTTTTTTAAAAAGTAGTATCCTTGTGGTTTACTTTCCCTTTATGTTTAATATTTTTCTGTTTTGTCTTTTTTCTTCTGCAGCAGAAAAAGGAAAACATTATGCATATGTGTTTGTTTTTCTTTATGCTTTCCTGATAATAAACACTAAAAGCCACTTCCTTTTGGTGAGTATTCTGATGACAATGCAAATAAATCCATATGGCCCAGTGGATTAAAGCATCGATTAATTTAATCCAGTGACTTGACCCAAAAAGAATTGTGAGTTCATTTGTACTGTTGAAATACTTGGCCACACGAGAGAATGTGTTACTAAGAGGAAGTAACTGAAATTGAGATTATCCAGAAAAGGCATTGCACATGAAACGAGAAAAATCTACCACTTTATTTAAAGTGGTTTGGTTTGAAATTTCAACATATATCACCTGAAGAAGGTTGGAGCCTATAACGGCTAAAATGTGAATGTGACAATGAAGATGAGGACAACTGTCCGAACAATATAAATCATGTAAATAGTTACAATACCTCATCTCAAAAAATATGCAAATAAACTTTGAAGCATTAAAATTTAAAACTCTTCTATATGAATTGATTATTGATTCTTTCCAACACATTGAGTTACTATGTTTCTTTTAATATTAAAATTATCTCAATGTTTCAAGTGTTGTATCCAAGTGAGTGCTGAAAATGTTCTTGGTATTACTCGCTTCTAAAATCTGACCAAATATTTTTTAGAATGGATTCTTGCTCAGACTGAGGACCTTTGAGCAATCTCTAATATACGACGTACATTAAGTTGGCAGAATTTTCCCAATGACATCTTTTTGTCCAGTGTGAGAAGGAAAATTTTAAATTGCAAATACTGTAGCAGAGTGAAAACTTTCTCACTAAGTTGTAAACAAGTTTTGTCTGTTAAACAGCAACAAAAAAGTTTATCTAACATTATTCTGATGGATACAATGCTTTTCTCTAACTTGATACCTCTAAACTATTTATGGCTAAATTGAAAAAAAAGGAAAAAATATTGAACAGAAATCTTAAACATTCATTTGGATCATTGTCCTTTGACCCATTCCAATAACAATTGACTTTTATCTAACATTTACCATTCGTTTGTACTGTTGAAAATAGAAAATTACCAAGTGTTAACAAGAAGCTGGCCTATGGACAAAACCAATTTTTTAAAGAACAAACTTATCTCTCTGATAACTAAAGTTGCAAAACTGGGAGAGTGGGTTTTGTCTTTAGTCCAGGTTCATGGCTCATAGGTCTTAAATTTTATCTGACAATGAGCCTCAACCATTCTCCCCAAAATAGACACTCATGAGATTTCTGATGATATATCAAAGAAAATTTGAAACTCAGTTCTTTGTTATCAAACTACTTTTTGTTTCTAATGATCATGATTTTAATTTTATACCTGAACAATTACATTAACATTCACATAAATCTTTCTATGTCCAAAATCCCTTCAGGAAAACGTCCAGCTGATCAAGGGTCTCGGAAACTTGTTGTATGTTGTTGCTCTCAACAATATTTTCACATTTGTGATCTTTATTTTTGTGTAACATATTTTTGCCCAAAATAAGTCATTTGAAATATTGAATATGAATAGTCAAATAAAGTATATTTCAAATGTGAACAACAAACTGTTTAAATGATATTTGTTCAATGCAAAGTTAAAATGTTAACATGCAAGCTACCAGCAAAATGAAAAATGACAGAATTTTTATTTCCGAAAAGACAAAAGTTTGTTTTATTCCTTTCATTAAACATGTGCCACATTGAAAAAGATCATCTAAGGTTTATGAGGGTTTTATGAAGGGCAAACCAACCTCACCAGGTCATAAATTTTATTGAGAGGTTTCACCGAGTTTTTTTTTTTTAATCATCTCACCCCAAGCAAGGCATTCCACTGCCACTATTGTGCATGGGGGTTACATAGGGGAAGGTCAAGAGAAGGAGTGGATTGTGGTCATTCAGAATTCATTTATTTCCAGTCTGACCATTTTTTTCTTTTTTTTTTGCTCATTCCCAATTGAACTGAAGGCAAAAGAGCTGACATTCTTTTTACATTGTTTATCAAGGTATTTTTTGCTAAGAAGAATACAAAGAAATAAGAAAATTGCAACAAAAACATGTTATTTTCAGTTATTTTTAAGAAAAAACCAACATGTAAATAATACTCAGTTAACAAACAAGAAATGTGGTTGATTTTACTTCTATTTTAATACCTACTTACATTATAGTTAGAATCAGAAAGAACATAATGAGAAAAGAGGGATTAGAGAATGTGACACTCACAGGACATTTAGAGCAAGATGGAGGGAGGCTAACAGCAATCAGATGACTTAACAAAATTGGGTAAATGCATAAGTGGAAGGGATGGTGAAAAGACAAAACTTACTAAGAGATAGAAAGGATAAGAAGTTGTGGAGATCCATGATTATGTTCTGAAGAGACATGACACATGAAAGAAGAAGATTCAGTTGATTTTAATATTCTGAGAATAATTTTAACAAACATAAATTTTTATAACCTATAAGTATATTTATGGAACGGCTTTTAGAAGATTCCAAGAATGGCAGTGACAAATGAAAAGATTTCTACAAAAACAATTATTATTTCTTCAGTTTTTTCACTGATGATCTCTAAGTTCAAAGAAAAGAGAAGAAAATAATTTATCCTATTGTGACTGTAGCAGTAAACTTGACCATCTCATTCTGTAAATCATTTATTTTTTTAAATAACGGCCTGCCTTACATACAAAATACATTTTAAAACAATAGATTAAAATTGACAACTTCAGTTATAATATTCTGAGTAAAAAGAAATATTAAAAACATTAATTCATCATAATAGTTCAAAGGTAACCTTGAACCGCACTTGATGAATTAATTCAAGTAATGTTTCAAAGATATATTGAGCAGGTAAATATTATGCAACTGCTGCTTACAGTCACTGCACTTTTAAGATGGCTGTTAACAATAGAATCCTTTATTCAACTAACAGTGGTCAAGTGTTCTCATTCTACTGTCCATGCTAGAGAAAATCTCATATCAGTTCATTTGTCTGAGTTAATTCTGGTGTTGTTTTCCACTTCAACTGAACCAAAATTGATGACTTTTTTGAAGAAATCATCAAAAGGAATTGAACTCAAATTGCCAGGTAACTTAACTCACTTCACTAATACTTTTATCCGCTATGCCATTTTATTTTTCAGAAAAAGAAACAGCTTTCAAAAAGGGAAACAATAAAATCTAATTTTACCTGTGCTGTTTGAAAATTTGACAATTTTAAAATTATAAAGAAAAAATAATTCTCAGTTAACTAATATTTGCATGTGATTATGGCCAAAGAAATCGAAATTTTGTTTAATAAATACTGGTGACAAACCATTTTCATTCCTGTGATTTTTAAGTCAATAAACACAGCTTTACATGGGACAATAGACTTGAGGATTAAAACATTGGTTTGTGAATTTTGTAGTACAGTAATTGTTAGTGCAATCTGTGGTCCAGGTAGTACAGACTCAGGCCCAATGCAAACAGGGGTAGCCATCATTGAGCAGTATTGAATAAGGAAAAGGCAAGTTATCCCAAGATATAGACAGGAGACTGAGAACAATCTAGCCCTCTAAATTAAATAAAGGGATCAGTTTGAAATTCCTTGAATGTTATTGTTTGTTCCAGTCTTGATTGTGAATGACTGCAAAACTCTTTCCCACCCCAGTTTATAGGCAGAAGTGCACAAATGCATGCTGGGATATCTTCCTAGTCAATAAGATAAGCCACTACTTGGTTTCATCTGATTTTGTTCTTGTGTATCAATCCCAATTCATAGTTTGTGATCTTTTTGCCATTTTACTGTTGCTTTTCTTTATCACTGTTAAATTTGCTTTGCGTATATTGTTTACTCACTTTAGGTTATTTAAAGCCCTGTTCTTTTCTTTATTATTGCTTATGATAAACTTTATCAATTCTGTTAATTCAGCCATTCTACCATTTACATTTGATCATGGCCACTTACTCTACAGTTACACAAACACATAAGTAAGTTCTAAAAAAAAATAAGGACAGACATCCATATGTAAATCATATAAATAACTCCTCATTTAAAATTTCAAAGAGAAATAAACACACAGTTTGAAAACATTAAAATAAAACAAAACTAAGTGAAAAGATTTGTTAAAAAAAATCTGTTAGACAAAAAAATTTAAAAATTCTTCAAAATCTCATCCAACTAAAGTAGTTTGACATTTGCAGGCTTCATGGAATTCTTTCCATTCTTCACAAATATCAACCAGACAGAAAACAAAAGTGTCATCAAAGTGAAAATGACAATGAATTTTCAGATCAGTGACCATACAAGAAGAACAGGTTTACTTTAAGATCTTCATTTTTTTACCTTCCATGCAAATCAACCTGAAGGATAAATAAGTATATTTCTCTCTCATACAGACACAGAAACTTAAAAGCCACACACATTTCTTTTCTTAACACTTTCTTTATCACTAACTGAATTCTCACATTTAAGAAGAATTTGCTTAAAACTTAGCAAAGGACATAAGATAGAGAAGGCAAGACAAAATATTTTTTCAGATGCCTGAGATAATTAAGAAACTCTTCTGTCTGTTGGTCCCTGGCCAATTGACAATCAATTGACTGTGATAACAAGTCACTTACACAAATAAATTCATTACAAATTTCAATAAATGTCAATATCAATTTTTCAAATCTATTAAAATATTCCCAAGAATTTGGTTGATTAAAAAAAAAAATAATAAAAAAGTGATTATCCTGCATTTTTCACAATAATAAGAATTGATTTCCTCTTCACACTTCAATTCAAAATAACTTTTTCGCCTCCTTAAAAAGCTAAAAAGTTTCATTTTACAAAGAAATCTTGCTCATTCCAGTCAGGCATTCAGCCATGATATGATTTGAGTTTTAATTTCATATTTAAAATTTAGTCCTATTCAAGGAAAATATTTTAATCCATCATTAATTTAAATCTCATGTCGACCAGAAAAAACCCGTTTTCATGAAAGATTAATGGAAATAAATGAGATTTCCTTAGAGATTCGTAGCAACAAGTAAGAAATCATTTTTTCTTATGAATGCAACCTAAATATTTGCCAGAGAATCCGACTTGCAAATCTGAAAAGTAAATGATAATTCTACAATTTTCTAAAGTGACTTTCCTTGTCAAAAGCGAATTCTGCCAATGAAAATTACATTGTCCTTCAAAATTTGCTAAAATCTACAGACGGTGATTAAACAAGAAATAATAAAAGTACAGTGTCACCCGGATATAAGAGAGTTGGAGGGTCCAGATAAACGTTCTCTTATATCCGAGTTTGGTCTATTTTATATACATTACCACAGGCTCTAATTTGGGACCAGAGAAAATCTCTCTTATATCAGGGTTTCTCTTACATCCGGGTTATACTGTATATTATGGAACATTTCACCTTCACAATCTTTGTGATATTTGGCAAATGTAACATTTGCAGTTTCCAGGTGGTTCTATTTTGGTTGGCACCCAGCAAGAATCTGTTTCTTCTCATCAGAATGATTAATATTCCAAACAGGTGAAAAAAATGGATTGGTTCGTCTTTGTTCGATTTGCCTACATCCACATGACCTTTAGCCTCCTGTCCTCTTCAGTAGTAGAAATGTAGAAAATGCACTCTAGTTTTGGTCAGAATTTTCTTTTTGCAATTTCAACAATAACAAGAGAACTGACCAGATTCAAAGATCAAGGGTTCAACTATAAATAGCTGCAATAAGCGTCGAGTTATTTTACATTCTTGCAACTTGCAAACTTTTGACAAGACTCTTTGAAGAAACCAAAAAAAGAACAATAAGTACAGAGAAAAGTTTGCGTGTTACTTTTAAACTAATATGCTGAAGAAAAAAAGAATGCAAATTTTCCTGGTTGTCCCATCACTAGTCATCTTGGCCATGGTCTTTTCACTAATAAGCCACTATGATAGCGTTTAAACAAAGAAACAAAAAAAAAATTAAAAAATGCATAAAAATATTTGTTAGTTACTTCTAAACTAATGTGATTCAAATAACAAGAATAAATATTTCACTTGTTGTCCCATCACCAGTCATCTTAACCATTTTTTTTACTGACATGCCAATATAACAGAATTTAAACAAGACAAAAAAAGAACAAGCAAATAGATATAATCTCTCTTGCATTACCTTCCCTACCCAAATTACAAGAGTAAAATAGCTGCTATAGCCCTTGTCAGTTTTATCAGCATCAAATGTAATATTTAATTTATACTTTAATCATGTAGCAATGAAGCTGTGTGTGACTATCTCCAATTCATTCATCTATCATTATTAGTTTATTACAAATCAAAGAAATTCTGATTCCACACCAAAAAGAACAATACAAAATTAAAAAGCTGAAAAGTATTCTTTGAAGTGAAAAAAAGTCTAAGGAAATGGTTTTTTTGTCTGTGGGGTTTTGATTCATTTGAGTTTTAAGCTGACAAGAAATTCCAAGCTAAATAAAAATGAACAAGCAGGTGAAAAATTACGTCCAAATTAAGGAAAGAAAAAAAAAACACAGCACCTGAGTTGCAATTAATGCTCAGTTTCTTGTTAATTTTAAAAAAACGGTTTACTGAATTGACTTAAAAAAATTGTTTTCTATCTCTTGAGATGCAGGTGTCAATTTGAGAAGCCAATATTTCGAGAGCTGTTTGTAGGAGGTTCTTGAGGCGGAAGGCAAGAATTTGTTAAATTAGGACAGAGTCACAATTGCAGAGATTTTTTTTTTTTATTTGTCTTTCATTTATGAAAATAATAATTATACCCGCTGTTCAGGTGGCAACAAAATCCACCATTTCTAAAGTTCAAGAGAATCACTTGAAAAATGTTGAAATAAATTTGTAACTGTTTTGATAAGGTGTCAAGTAAATGAGCAACTCTGCAGACATCAGGATGCAAACAATGAAATTTTTATTAAGATTGACTTTCTTCCAAACATTCTAAAAATGGTGGTACACATATTTCATTAGGCATGTCTTTATCTTTTTCCCCTGAGTAAGCATTTATTAAGGAATGTGTCAAACCAAAAGATTCCCTGGTCAAACTTGGGTCTGTTATTCTTAGAGTCCCTGACCCTGTGTGTAAAAGGAATTTCAAAAGAAGACATTCCTAGTGTTATTGCTTTCACACAAGTGTAAGAAATTAAAAACAGTAACAAAACAGAAAACTCCAAGACTAAAAACAGAATCAACATGCGTAGAATTAAGAAATACATTATTTACTTCACATGGTGATAAGTTGTTAGTTTTCTCTGTAAATGACATTCATATGATTAAAAGGACATCCTTATGATTTTGAAAATATTGAACAGTTTTCATTTTTGCCTCATATTTCCTTCATCTTATTTCAGTTGCTTTTTATTGCAACTCTTTGTTTATTATTCTGAAGTTGTCAGCCATTTTCTAAAAAAAACCTGTATATTTGGGGCAGCCACCTTACATTTGGACTGTTAATATTAAATCTAACCACTTAAAAGTAACAAAAGTAAGATATTAGCTAAAAATTAATAAATTTACAATGTTTCATTGAAAAAATACAAGGTGGAGAGTTCATCCATTTCAAATCTCAAATTCACCATAGTCAAGATCCTTAAGTCATTATGAATACCATTCCTTTTAATAGCTGCATAGTATTTGCTTTACCAGGGCTACTTATGTTTTTGAATTCAGATTGTCTTTCTTCGTGACTGGTAGCCAACCAAAGCTAAAGGGCTCAGTCTACCCTACTATTCAGTTCATTTCAGGGAAAAGATGGATCCATAGCTTTCCCATGGGTATTTGCACAAAAGAGAATGTAAAACGTCTGTGACTGGAATTTGAATTCAGTTTCTTGATTTCCCATTCTAAGTTGTTATCCATTACACCATCGGCAAACACTAAACATAGATGGCAAAATTTCTGTCAACCATTTCATTGCAATGATAAAGTTAGGTGCTCTTTGAAAGGGTCAATCATTTTCTGATCAGAGGTGATATAATGCATTCATGGCTTCATCTGGAATTCTTTTTAGAGATATTAGAGTCAAAAGTGCATTGTCATTTGCCGATGTTCACAAACGATTTTTACAAAACAAAATTCTGTTTAATGGGAGCGATGTCAGATAAAAAGATTCAGTAATAAAATAAACAGAAAAACTTACTTGATCTGAGATTCAGATGGGTAAGTCCTCATTTAGACGTCTGTATTACATTTTTACACAATATATCATCTGTGCAATTATCCAGTCTTCTCCAGATGACTTTTAAAACGAGAAAATGAATATGTCGGGGGGTGGGTACAGAAGAAATCACTGCGGACAAAGAAATGAGCCATTCACATTTTGGAGAAAGATGTCACTTTCACTTTGCACTGATGCCCTTGGGAAAGGTTAAAATTCATTTTTTTTCCCTTCATCCATTAGTTAAATAGCAGAATAGACATGACTGTTTAGCCTTTATAGTGGAGCTGGTCCCAGAAAAGGATAACTCTATATTCAAATCCCCTTCTAACATGATATGGGCTATTGTGGCAGGTTAAGTTTCATTACACTTAACATTTGTCAGACTAGTAAAAGACCTGAATCCTGCAGTGGGCTGAGAAAATGGTTGATATAAATAAAAACTGCAGACAAATAACAGGCATGTCAAAAATATTATATTGATTATTATTGATCATGTTATTGATCAGTGATAAAAGATGCATTGTTTTATTTCAACAACTTCATGAGTTAAGGAAGAAGACGGGCATTAAAAGCCGAAGAAAAAAAATTTACTTGTTGAGGAATAAAAATGTGGCAACATTCTGATATGATTATTTTTGGCAAAAAATGTTTACACAAACTACAAGGGGTCGTGATCATCTTGAATCTGGGTTAAAACTTGTTTAAAAATATTGTCTAACGTGGACAAATATTTTCACTATTAAATATAGCATAAGTTTTAGTCGAAGTAATATTATCGTGAATGTTTGTTAGATGCTACAATCTCAACTGTTTTTACTTTTATATTCAGATTTCATTCAATTGGTTTTCTTCACACCAACACACACTGTATTCTACAGACATTAGTAAACACTGCAGATAAAAACAAATTAATCTTCAGCAACAAATGAATTTGCATCCTTTGTCCACATGGATAATTTCTGCATCAACCACACATTCTTGTTTAATATTAGAGATTCAAAAGATAACATTTCTACAAAATCAAATCAAAGTCAAAAGATAAAAATGCATATAGAGCAGAAAAGAAAGGAATGAGAACTTTTGAAAAATTATATATGAATTTCAGAAACGTCAAAATGAACGTTTTTATTTACTTTTATTTTTTCAAAGTTTTCTCAAAGTTAATCCAATTTTAGTAATAATTTCTTCTCAGATTTTGTTGTCTGATTGGACTAACCAGATTTTTTAAATATTTTCTTTTATGAATAGTTTTTATTATATCTGCTCATATTGACTCAGCATTTACCAAGAATGACTTGTGACAGTTCTGGCCTATGACAGTATTCTCACTTCAGAATTTACCCAGAATGGCTAGTGACAGTTTCTGCCTATGACTTTATTCTCACTTTAGAATTTACCCAGAATGGCTAGTGACAGTTTCAGCCTATGACATTATTCTCACTACAGAATTTACCCAGAATGGCTAGTGACAGTTTCAGCCTATGACATTATTCTCACTTCAGAATTTACCCAGAATGGCTAGTGACAGTTTCTGCCTATGACTTTATTCTCACTTTAGAATTTACCCAGAATGGCTAGTGACAGTTTCAGCCTATGACATTATTCTCACTTTAGAATTTACCCAGAATGGCTAGTGACAGTTTCAGCCTATGACATTATTCTCACTTCAGAATTTACCCAGAATGGCTAGTGACAGTTTCAGCCTATGACATTATTCTCACTACAGAATTTACCCAGAATGGCTAGTGACAGTTTCAGCCTATGACATTATTCTCACTTCAGAATTTACCCAGAATGGCTAGTGACAGTTTCAGTCTATGACATTATTCTCACTTCAGAATTTACCCAGAATGGCTAGTGACAGTTTCAGCCTATGACATTATTCTCACTTCAGAATTTACCCAGAATGGCTAGTGACAGTTTCCGCCTATGACATTATTCTCACTTCAGAATTTACCCAGAATGTCTCATGACAGTTTCAGCCTATGATATTATTCTCACTTCAGAATTTACCCAGAATGGCTAGTGACAGTTTCTGCCTATGACTTTATTCTCACTTCAGAATTTACCCAGAATGGCTAGTGACAGTTTCAGCCTATGACATTATTCTCACTTTACCATTTACCCAGAATGGCTAGTGACAGTTTCAGCCTATGACATTATTCTCACTTCAGAATTTACCCAGAATGGCTAGTGAAAGTTTCCGCCTATGACAGTATTCTCACTTCAGAATTTCATGTGTAATGTTTACAACGAAGACTTCATCCCTTTGGATGTCACAAATTTTTGGCCACGTTCTTGTGGACTGCAGTGGAGTGGTTTCTCGTTACATTCTCTGTCATAGTGAATCAAATTTTCCTTGTCAACCAAAACTAGAAAGCCTAGTGTATCTTTTTGTCATGCACATATCTTGAGAAAGAAGAGATAAATCTTTGACTTTCTGAAAGATATTCATGAAAATTGCAAATTGTACTCTGCCAAAAACCATTACACTACACATGTACATTGAGTTCTTATGTTTCTGCAGCCAATGAAATTCAAAACAAAAAAAAATGTTTATCTTATGAAAACTTTATTTACTCCTAAAAGATACAGAAGTTTTGTTGAGTATTTCTTTTGCTAACCTGTTGCATATATTGGAAACATCTTTTTAATGGAAGATTAGGCCACTGAGGTTGTATCTGAATAAACCTGCAAGTCATTTAAAAGACAAGGATTTGATTCGTAAAAAGCACGATCAACATTGAATCTTTCATTCCTATTTCATGTTTTACATAAAAAGATACATGTGGTCTCACTAGTAAGGTTTTAACTGTTAGAAATGATGATGGTAAGTGGTAAGAAAAATTCACAACTACGACAAAAATGTTAACGTTCATTTTATTTCTTCTCAAAGCTGATATAACGGATTTAAAATAAATATTGAAAGTGAATCTTTTTTCTGTGATTTACTGGAAAACTTATAAACTCAACTGACTATTCCGTTGAATGAATGTTTGTACAACATATAAACGAACCGAAATGGTTAATAAAATACCAAAGATTGTAACATATATCTTACTTGTTCTGCTAACTTCACTAAACTTTATTTGATTTCCAGAGATGACACAAATTTCATCTTTGGAACTTGTGGCCCTTCTTTTATGCTGCATGTCCCTTGAGGATGGAAATGATCATGGCTCTCCATTATTTCATAAACTTTGTAGCACTAAGCAATGTTTATGTAATATCTCAAGTTCTTTCGACCTGAATCCATCCTGCACATATAAATTTACCATCCGCCCGTGCATTGAATACTGCTGCCACATCTGGTCGGGTGCCCCTGCTATTCTCCTCGGGGTTCTTGACAAAATACAACGGAGAATTGATACTGACTTGGCTGACCGCCTGCAGTCACTCTCTCACCAGCATGACGTGGCTTCCCTGTGCCTCTTCTATAAATACTTTCACAGCTTCTGCTCTGATGAACTTAGATCACTGGTGCCCCCTAGGTATGAATTTGCACGGATACTAGATTAGCAACTAGGTCCCACCCTTTTACAGTGAAACCAATGAAATGTAACTGCAATTTCTACTCCAACAGCTTCTTTTCTCGTACTTCCCGCCTGTGGAATTCCCTTCCACATACTTGCTTCCCCGACAGCTACAACCTCCAGGAGTTTAAATGTAAGGTCAATAGACACCTCCTAACACACTAACTCGTACCCATTTTCTCAAACACTCTTCCTATGTACCTTCTTACTCATCTATCCCCCTCCTTCTGACATTTCCTATATCTAATCACTCTACATAACCCCCTGCACTATGGTGGCAGTGGAATGCCTTGCTTGGGGTGATATGATTAAAAAAAAAATCTCATCCATTTACATGAGCTTGTTAAGTAGATTACTCTCTTTTTTATTCTCTGATCTATTTGCTTTCAATATATTCTGTGAGTATCAAACTCTTCAAACCCTCTTTCCTCATTATAGTTATTATGAAGTTTCACATGGTATTCAAATAATCAAAATTCATCTTTAATAATTTTATAGATAAAATATCAATGTAAACTTGAAGACATCAATTGTATTTAAAGACAAAAATTAACTGCAAAATGAATATAAACATTAGAATGCTAACTCTTGATATGAAGAGGTTCAAGAAAGTTCTGTATTTCACCAAGAAATAATAAGAAAATATTCTAATATCTGGTCTTTCAAAAATTGATTTTTTAAAAAGGAGTGTGCTGAGAACTTTCTGTACAGACTGGCACATGTCATCAAATCAATGCAAACAATACTTTCCTTAGTTGCATATTATGTGCTACACACAATTTTCAATTCACAGTTTTCTTTCTCCTAGACCAGTTGGCAACTGTGGTTTATAGAACCCATTCTGCCAAATAATTCATTCATAGCTGGTAGTGGAGAAGAGTTGGATTCATACCTTTCCCAAGGTTATTGATATGAAAGTGAATGCAATAAACTTGACTGGAATTTGAACTTGGCTCTACAATTCAAGTCAGAGTCTATTACTTTTCCATGTCTCCTAATAAGCATACATAATAATAAGAGAAGAAAAACAGTTGGATTCATACTCTACCCTGTCTCCTAATTAGCACACGTAATAAGAAAAAAAGCAAGAACAGTTGGATCATACCTGCTAATACCCTTGGTATTAGCACATAACTGAATATAATGAACTCAACTGGAATTTGAACTTGGCTCTGCAATTTCTTTAATCTGAGCAGCAATTCGTTAAAGTTATGAACAATTACATAAGTCTTTATTCATCACGTGTCATATTTTATCTTCTTTTATTATCAACTTCATTCTAAATACGTGGCAATGTTACCATGAAACCAAAATTAATTCAAACACGTTACACATAAAATGTAGTAGGAAATATCAAATGTTACTTATTACATTTAAAATAAATGTTACATACAAATTAAGAAAGCAATATGTAAATTGTTATATATCAAGAAAATTTTTACAAAAATCACCTAGACTATATGGTCAAAATATTTATTTTTTCATTTAAATCTAAAATTTCAGCAGCCCTTCTTAATAGCCCTGTGTAATCACATCAATGTAAAAATCACTTTAGCCTGATGAAATCAAAAAGAATGAAACACATCACACAGAAATCTTTTTTTTCTGCTTTGTCACAGACATTCTTAAAATACAAAACGTTAAATGTCAGTTATTTCCCGTTACATATAAAATGAATTATCATTGAGAAGTCATTATTTTTAGTCACACTCAAAATCACAAGGAAATTTTTTTCATCATTAAAAAAAAAACTATTAAAAATCCTCTTCTTTTCATCAAATTTACTTGTATTGATAGAACTTTTGCCACAAATGACTTTGGAATTATCATGTTTTGATTTCAACTGAAAATTCAACAATAACTCCAGGAAAGAAATCTAGAAATATTTTGAAAATGCAGTGTGATAATGTGATAGTAATTTTGTTTGATACAATTCTTTCAAATGTTGAATTCAATAAAGAATTAAATCCCATGTAAAGAAATGACAAATGAATGCACGATGTAAACAATTGTCTAAAATCCATTTCCCTTCTAGTTGATATTTTTTGCTCTTTGACCTTTCCTTCAAATACTTCAGCTGATTCTCACTGACCTATAACAAATCAAATTCACCTTTTATTTTTGCAAGGATTTCACAATTTATAAGGGAATAGTTATATTTTGCAATGCTAAAGAGGTCAATTTTTAGCTTTTGTCTTTGCACTTAGGTTTATGTTCAAACTGGAGATGAAAAAGTTTAATCAGATTTGTTTAAAGGATTTTTGACATCAAAATCTGATCCTTAAAACAATGAAAAGTGTTTAAATCCTCATAAAAAATGTTAAGACATTAACATTTTTCCTTCTGCTTTGCATATTTAAATTAAACTTTTATGTCTATCCTCCCTATATGGCAGTGAATGCTAGACAATCTTCTCAGAGATGAAGAAGAGACTTGAAGCAACAGAAATGTGATTCTACAGAAAGATGCTGAAGATACTTTGGACCAAACATGTGAGCAGCGATAAAAATTTGGAGAAAATGGAAACGAAAAGGAAACGTATACATAACATCAGGAAGAGGCAATTGACATTTCCGGGACACATAAGAAAGGAGGGCTTGGAAAACCTAATACTCACAGGGCAGATTGCAGAAAAGAGGGACAGAGGAAAGCAACCTGAAACATACTTGATGGGCTTGAGCAAACAGAGGGTAGAATGGGGTTTGGGATAAATAATAAAGGGACAAAACTTATTAAGAGATACAAGGAACAGGAAGATGTGCAGAGCCATAATCACCTACATCCTGAAGTAACATAGCACATAAAAAAATGGGAAAATAATAAAAAAGTTTTATTTACAACATGGAAAACAGCAATGAAAGAAAATTGTGGGTATAAAATAATGGGTCATAACTATTTTTAGGATGTAGTTTTATTACAGAATTTTGAGATAAAACTGTTAAATGCAAACAATTTTTTTTCATATAATGTTAGAAATAAAGAATCTGTTCAAACCAATTTTAACCCTAGAATATAGAAACATTTCTTGGAGATACTTATCTATAGATAAACAAAAGATTAACCTTTGATCTGCAATTATTTAGGAAAGAGAGAAAGAAAGACAACCTTAAATGGTTGAACAAAATGTAACAATGTCTCTTTTTCACACTAAAACGGCATTAACAGATATTCTTTTTTTTTTCAAACATTGAAGCACATGATAATCAAGTAAATTATCTCATAATTTAACAAGAAAGTGACAAGTCTGGGGGTGAAGGGAAACCATTTATCAAAATATCACGACGACATACAGTAACATGATTATTCAAATGCATTTTTTTAAAGTATTTCATTTTTGCATGCAAATTAGTTTTGCTATAAAATTATTCTAAGTGATTGATCTCCTAATTAGATAGCCAGTAGAATCATTTTTTTCTCCCACTCTTATTAATTTTATTTCATGTTTTTTCTTCTTTTCATTTTTCCCCTCATCTCAGCCATCAGTCTATTTCTTGAAAGATGATAAATACCTTAACATTCTGAACATTGGGTTGTTATTCATATAAAAACACTTAAAAAGTGTATTTTTATTTGAGAAGCATACCTGCCAATCATAACATGGTGTGAATTGTAATTTTAGTCCAGTGACTGGCAGCAGATAGCTTTTGAATAATACCCAGTTGAATTTGTCGATAGGAATTTTTAATAATGATAAAATGTAACTGAGAAATGAAATGAAAAGCTTGCAGCATTTGAAAAAGTTGCTTTTCTCTGAAGTGAAAAAGAAAAGTTGATAATACAACAAATGTTCTGCAGCATTTTTTTCTTTCAATTTCATTTGATCCATTTACTTTTCTGATAATCTTGGAACCAAATTCTGGCTAAGAACAAGACATTTCTTAATATGATTTGATAAATTTACTTTTCTGATAATCTTGGAACCAAATCCTGGCTAAGAACAAGACATTTCTCAATATGATTTGATAAATTTACTTTTCTGATAATCTTGGAACCAAATCCTGGCTAAGAACAAGACATTTCTTAATATGATTTGATCCATTTACTTTTCTGATAATCTTGGAACCAAATCCTGGCTAAGAACAAGACATTTCTCAATATGATTTTATATATTTACTTTTCTGATAATCTTGGGACCAAATACTGGCTAAGAACAAGACATTTCTCAATATGATTTTATATATTTACTTTTCTGATAATCTTGGGACCAAATACTGGCTAAGAACAAGACATTTCTCAATATGATTTGATAAATTTACTTTTCTGTTAATCTTGGAACCAAATCCTGGCTAAGAACAAGACATTTCTCAATATGATTTGATAAATTTACTTTTCTGATAATCTTGGAACCAAATCCTGGCTAAGAACAAGACATTTCTCAATATGATTTGATCCATTTACTTTTCTGATAATCTTGGAACCAAATCCTGGCTAAGAACAAGACATTTCTCAATATGATTTTATATATTTACTTTTCTGATAATCTTGGGACCAAATACTGGCTAAGAACAAGACATTTCTCAATATGATTTGATAAATTTACTTTTCTGTTAATCTTGGAACCAAATCCTGGCTAAGAACAAGACATTTCTCAATATGATTTTATATATTTACTTTTCTGATAATCTTGGAACCAAATCCTGGCTAAGAACAAGACATTTCTCAATATGATTTGATCCATTTACTTTTCTGATAATCTTGGAACCAAATCCTGGCTAAGAACAAGACATTTCTCAATATGATTTGATAAATTTACTTTTCTGATAATCTTGGAACCAAATCCTGGCTAAGAACAAGACATTTCTCAATATGATTTGATCCATTTACTTTTCTGATAATCTTGGAACCAAATCCTGGCTAAGAACAAGACACTTCTTAATATGATTTGATAAATTAACTTTTTTAAAATCTTGGAACCAAATCTTGGATAACAACAAGCCATTTTTTGTTTTCTCTAATATAAAGCAATATTTAAAGACCATAAAATACAAAATATAAATTCAAGCAAAATGTAAGAATTTTTGGATTTTACATCGCTTCAGGAGATCAGCAATCCTGATTCTACTAACTTATTTTCTTTATAGTGAATTACCATGCATTCTTGAAAAAACGTTTATGCATTCAGATTTTTCCAACTCACAGATTGGTTACTGCTCACTACAATAGAGGCTTGTCAACCCTACTAATTCATGGCCTGGGGAAGATGTGATAGGTTGATGCTTTTCACAAGAGCATTAATGCAAAAGTGAATGCAACATGCTAGCCTAGAAATGAAACTTGGCTCACCAATTCCACTTTCTGCACAAATAACCATTACATTACCAATGCATATACTAAACACATTAAAATAATTTCATTAACTGAAAGGATGAGTCAGTATCTTGAAAAAAAAATTATGGAATGATAAAAATACTTCATCTAAAAACTTCAGAAAAAAAATTAACAATACAGTTTTATTTTGGAGATTTCATATTTTTTGCAAGGTTTTAAATACCAAAAATCTAGAATAGTATTATCGGACATATCAACAGCTATATGGTGATTTTCTAAGCACATGGCACAAAGCCAAAAGTATGGGACACCCAATGAGGATCGAAGTCACTACTTAATTGTAATGATTCTAGCAAGGTAAGCCTTCTAAGAATTACACACTGTCATCTGTTATAACCCCATCTGTTATATCAGCAGCTATATGCACTCCTCTGAGAATGAGGTACTCAAGGCCACTCCTCTGAGAATGAGGTACTCAGGCCACAGGAATGGACTAAAATAGTGTTGAAAACCAAAGAGTTGCCAGAATTTTCTGGCATCACAAAAATGTTTTCCATGTCTTAAAAACTCACATTCAGATAAACATTTTTGGCATAGAAAACATGCTTGATGGATTGAGAGGAACAAAACAAGGAAATTTTGTAGACACTGATAAAATTATTTTAGAGGCTTTGATTATTTGAGTCAACAAAATATGATCAAAATATTTTTTTTTGTGGATACAAAATTGATGTTACAGTTAGAAATGCCTGAAAATGAAGAATTATATATTTCATATGCAAACAAGATGGGAATTTCTTGAAGGCATTACAAAAAATGCAATCACCATAGATCGATCCCTGAAGCATCATGGATGAGGCAAACAGCAAGGATCTATTCATGAGACATCATCAATGATTGAAATAACATAGATATATACCTGAAACATCACAGCGGATGCAAATAGAATCAGTCAATCTCTCAGACAGCGGGGGGGGGCCCATTTTTGAGGCAATTTAGATGCTGTCAGAATATTTTGGTATTGCATAAGACGCAAGCAAAATGGGTGGACGTTTAACGCCTTACTGTGAATGCCCCACCCCACCTTGGGTGTCACATAGGGTAGAAAACAAGATGAATAGATTCTGCCATCTTGATGCAAATGAATTGGATAGTTCCCTTAAGCATCAGGAAGAACAAAAGAAACAAAATCAACAAAATTTTTATATATCTCCAAAGACCCAAACAAGAACAATTGGTTTCTTGGGCATTTAGATCTGATACCAACAAAATGACAGACTTTTACTAAACATTTTTAGCCAATTATTACACTGCCAAAAATAAATAAAACCCTGTACTTACAACTGATTATTCCAAAAATCAACTCCTCACTTTCAGTTAAGAAAACATTTTAAAATATTTTATCATGCAAAAAATCCATTAAATTGTAGAAATATTTTTGCACATTAGAAAAGAACACCATACAGTCCTTGTAATATGATGATGACTGCAGAAAACCAAGCATTCTCTGAGATATTTACCATTGCATACTGATGATATGAAAAAAAAAGGAATTGTAGAAGGTTCTTGCTTTCCAGTCAATTTTAATCTTCAAAACTTTAAATGCAATGTCCGTTGTTACACTGTCTGATTAATTCCTGTTATTGTTTTCACTTCTTAATAGTGTTTTTATTTTCTAATATTTTCTAACACTCTTCAAATCCTTTGCATCTTGGTAGCTTTATTGGCATGCTGGGAATGAAATAATTAAAAAAAATGCTTTTCAGTCCAAGAAAGTTTTAAGAAAGTGGTATAAATCTTTCATTTATTAATGGTCATTATGCTCATAAAATCAATGAAGGTTCTCGATGGTAGCTTAATCATGAGAGAAATTGCCTTAGATATTTCAAAAGCTTTTGACAAGATTTTGCATGGAGAGTTGCTGTACAAACTCTTGAGCTATCTCATCTTTAGAAGAGGCTAGACCATCAATCAATTCCTTTCTCTCGCGTAAGTTCATGAAGGTTGTTGTGAATGGCCAGGCTTCTGAAGTCAATACAAACCTCTCCTCAGTCCTATCTTCTTTCTGCTTTTTATTAATGTCCTGCTGAGAAACATTCTCAGATCATGAGGAAAAAAATCTATGCAAATGATATGACAATTTATGGAAGCATCTGTATAAATTAATTACAGATTTGCATCTCTTCCCTAAACTAGCTGAAACTAGTAGGGGGAGATTTCTTGTAACTGACAATACCTCAAAAACCAAGCAAGTATTCTTTCATCATTACTAATCAGACCCTAGGTTTTCTGGTCATAAAAAATAGTTGCATTCATATTGAAGCTACATGCTTTGAATGTCTGTTAGGTCTAAAGTTTTTCTCCAAATCACAAATGGATCTCATCTATACAATCCATCTATAAAGATGCTTTCAAAATGATCAACTCTTTTTTCCACTTTAGAAAGTACGTGAATCCTAAAATGCTCTGTCATTACAAGAGCCAGATTAGAACAAAAATGCAGTATTGCTGCCATAAATAGACTGAAACTGCTCATTCCTAGAAGTTGTGCTTTGATTGAATTTGATACAATTGTTTACTTTATCTTGTAAGGAGGACTTATTTTCCACTCTATAGTCTCTTTCCTGATAGGCACAACATTGCAAACCTATCATTCCAGATAAACAATTTCCATAGCAAATGTTCAAATGATCACTCTATTCATTAGTTCTACCAGTTCAGACCTTTGCAATTAAAACACGATGCTAGAGCCATGGAGTTTAATCGCATTTATTTCCAGGAAATTTCACTGAGACAGCTCCCCACCCCAAGTACTGCTACTTTAGCAAACAGACTCCCACAGAGATTTTCCTGGACACTTCAATCAACTTCTTCAAGTCAAAAGTCAGTCATTATCAATCCTTCTTATTGGCATCATTTTTGCTTCCTGTCCCCACCTCTTAAGGCCGTATCATGCATCTCGCTTCCTGTCACCACCTCTTGGGGCCGTGTTGTGTGTCTTGCTTCCTGTCGCTGCCTTTTAAGGCCATGTCACGTGTCTCGCTTCCTGTCCCTGCCTCTTATAGTGGTGTCGTGCCTCTCGCTTTCTGTTCCTGCCTCTCACGACCATGTCATGCATCTCACTTCCTATCCCCACCTCTTACAACCATGTCATGCATCTCACTTCCTATTCCCACCTCTTACAACCATGTCATATGTCTCACTTCCTATCCCCACCTCTTACAACTGTGTCATGTCTCACTTCCTATCCCCACCTCTTACAACCATGTCATGCATCTCACTTCCCATCCCCACCTCTTACAACCATGTCATATGTCTCACTTCCTATCCCCACCTCTTATGTTCATATCATACATTTCATTTAAAAACCCTGATTTCTAATGGCTCTTCAGCCCTGTATTCAATAAACTTTAGTAAAAAATTAAAATTTAAGTATCTAATAGCAAAGAATGTTCATCTGAACTTCAGCCTAGAAATTAACATTGTAAGGTTAATTTGAAAAAAACTTTTTTTAGAAACCAAAATGTCAACCTAAATTAAGTTTATGCTGACAAAAAGGATGATCAAAGTGAAGTCATCATTTGGTTATTTAAGAACCACATTTCTATAAAAAAGAAAAAACAAATTTTTCTCTTAAAATAAAACTTTTCGAATCATATTGGATTAAATTTCATCTTACTTCCAAGTCATATAGGCAAGTGTGGAGCATCCTCATCAATCCCAATTTTAAAATTCTGCTATGTGCAGGGGGGGGGGTCACAGGGTGGGGTCACAGGGTGGGTCACATTAAATACTGTCTTTTATCTTGGTGCACAAATGTTTACAACCATCCTCTTTTGTATGTTGATGAAGAGACACATTCAAGTATCGTGCCAAAGAAAGAAAAAAAAATCCCCCATCGAGTTAAAACAAAAGATTTACGCAGAATATATATTTTTAAAATATTTTTATTATTGTGTTTTTTAAAAGACATTAAACAAATGAAGATAAGTTAAAAAACAGAAAAAAAAACTCTTCTCTTGTTAATATAATCAATTCTAATTTTCGTTTAAATAAGACTACCTGGCCAGAAAGTTCTTTTTAATGTCTTGATTAATATGCTTAAAATAAATGTAATCAAAGAAATATATCGCTTTTGGTTGGTTGTCAATCAGTCTACAGTCAAGAAATTCCAGCTAGAACAAATGAAATCACCAAGAGATTTTTAAAGAAGAGCAAAATTTAATCTGTAAAATAATTCCTCTAATGTTTAAAAAAAATATACACCATTAAAAATGTCATCTGATCCTAATAGTTTTGAAATGATAAAAAGATGAAGCAATTTTTGGAAGTCAAGGAAAATGTTGATAAAAAATAAAAGTATGCATGTCAGTCAGTCAGTTAAGTGCCAAATGTGATACACGCTTGGGCGATCATGTCTCGAAAGAGACATGACTGACTGGGCAGAAGATTATCCCGCAGAAGGTTGCCATTGCTTTCTGCGGTAGAGTGGTTGCTGACCAAGGCTATAGAACCCAATCTGTCCTGTTATTTAACCCATAACTGGAAGGAATAGACGGATTAATACCTTTCCCAAGGGTATTTGCACGTAAGTAAATGCAATGAATTCAGCTGGAATTCGAACTCGGCTCCCCGATTTCTTGTTCCGAGCCGATATCCAATGCACCACAACACACATCCATATTAAAATGTGCATGTACATAGGAAAAAAAATGTTTAGAAGCAAAGGATTCCTTCACAAACTGGGAATTGTATTTTCAATAATAAATGTATTTGTAGAAAGAGAGGTGAGAAATAAATCATTTTTCTGTGTTAAAAAGAAAAGTGAAGAAAAAAAATGAGTTTCAAAAAAAGAAAATAAATATGAACAGACAGAAGAAAAAATATGAAGAAATTCATGAAAGAAATTCAGAGAACATAAAATTAAAAAAAATAAAGAAACAAGAAAAAATTAAACAGATGTAAAAACAAATAAATTCAGGAAAACTTAATTAAAAAGAAAAATTTAGAAAAAAGGAAAAAATATTTTAAATAAAAAAATTAAAAAATCAAGAAAAAATAACAAAGATCAAGAACGAAGTGAAAAAATTAAATGACAGAAAGTTTTACAATGGAAAAGAAAAGAGCAAAATTTTCCAAAGATAAAAATTGACAAAGACACTTTTCCAAGTCTTTAATCTGAATTTAAAATGTCTTCCTTATCTTGCACATGTCGGTTTCGGCATTTTTGTATTTACACGGAATGTGAACGACAACCAACGTCATAAGAGAACATTTTTATTTGTCGAAATAAAATCTGATTTTTTAGGGTTTTACAAATATAAAACATCTTAAGTTATCTTTGTTCTCAAACACTCTTGTTTTACAGGTTTCAGGCAATTTATTTTATTTCAGACACATTTATTTTTTGGTTCCTACAATACTTATTTATCGGTGTGTAGAATCGAGCAATTTGACTCTGCAAGTAATTTCTTTTTCCAAAAATAATTCGACAAAAAAATTAAAAAATTAGAAAACTGTTTTATTCTTTTTTCGTTTTTCTTCAGAATCAACGCAACTGATCAAGCTACAATTCAGACGATTGGGAAATGATAAAAGAAAAATTGACAATTGCTGAGGATGTCAGCATAATCAACAGATTTATGACCTCAGGTGAAATCTTTTGTCAATCTTTGTGGTCGGTGGATTAGACAGTGCTATCATGCTGATGGTTGATGAAATTTCTGCTGCCACAAGTCTCGCAATAATAGGACCAAAAAATTTCTTTCATAATGCGGAATTTTGGCAGATGATTACATTGAGACTAATATTTACACATATCTTTTGAAAAGATACAGAAGTTAAGAGAGAAAGAAAAAAACATAGTGGAGATGAAAAACATTAATAGATAAAATGGCAGATTTTCACAGTACGACAGCAGATAATTGTTGTAAGAATAAATACACTTTATGATATACACAAAAAGCATACGCATATGAAGATATGCAAAAAAGTTTTTAGTTCAACCAAAAAGTGATTATAAAATAAACTGATGATTTGCTCAGATTCTGAGAAGTGATTTTAGCCAAGAAATTTCCAGCACCTTCTCATGTGTAAAATAGACACCTTTTCTCTTTTTTTTTTTTTTTAAATAATTTGGGACGTGTTTATATTTATGTTTGTTACATACTTATGTGTATATATAACATTGACAAAATAAATATATAAAATGAATGCACAGGTACATGCAAACAGGTCTTTTTTTTTAATCGTTTCACCACAAATATTGGCGAACCTACATTAACAAAAAACAAAACGTTGCCTGGGGTGACTCAGGTAAAAAAATTGTTTTTAAAGGTGAAATTGCATGTAATGCCTCGTTTGCTGGTAAAACTTGAAAAGCTAAGGCATTTGTATTGAAAAAAAAATATGTTGAACTTATTGGGCAAGGACTGGATAAAAATGTTTCTATTGTGCAACCTGCCCATAAACTATTTACGTAAAAAAGTGAATTGCCCCGCCTCTAAAACAAGTATGATGACTGAAAGTTTTTTAAATCACTTATAAAAGCATTTCCCTACAGTGTTCTTTGAAGATCTTGGAAAATGTACTAAGGTGAAAGCATTTTTTTTTACTTAAAGGAAAATGCTGTTCCTGTTTTTAAATCTACAGATAGTGTACTTTTTGCAATTGCGGAATCCATTAACTTGACAGATTAGAAACTCTAAGAGTTATTTCACCCACAGATTATTCTGAGAAGGCAGCTCCAACTGTTTATCGAAAAAAAGAAAAACAATAATAATATTTATGCATGCACAGATTTTCCTACAGGGTTAAATGAATGTCTACTACCTCACACATAACACTTATTCTCCCAAGAAGAAATTTTTTTCTGAATTAAATGAGGTATTACTTTTTTTTAAAGTTGACCTGTCAAACACATACTTACAAATTGAATTTTTTTTTTTTTTTTTATAATTGTGTCGCCCCAAGCAAGGCATTGTACTGCCACTGTTGAGCAGAGGGTTACATAAGAGGAAAGTTATGAGAAAGAGTGACAGGTTATAGGGGGTGTCAGGAAGAAGATAAGAGAAGGATGAGAATACTGCTGAGAGTAGAGTGGACAAAGAAAGAAGCATGAGAGAGAGAGAGAGAGAAGAAGAAGCAAGTTAGTGAGATAAATGACTACTGACTTTACATTTGAATTCTTGAAGGGTGTAGCTGTTGGGAAAGCAAGTAAACAGAAGGGAATTCCACAGGTGGGAAATGGGAAAAAAGAAGCTGCTGGAGTAGAATTTGCATTTACAATTTATTGGTTTCACAGTAAACAGCTGGGACCTAGTTGCTAATCTTGTGGCTCAAGTAAATTCATATATAGGGGGCACCAGTGAGCTAAGTTCATCAGAGCAGAAGCCGTGAAAGTAATTGTAGAAGAGACACAGGGAAGCCACATTGCGTTAGTGAGAAAGTGACTGTATCCGAACTGTCAGGTCAGGATCGATCACATTACAGATTCTCCATTGGATTTTGTCAAGAACTCCTAGGTGGATAGTGGGAGCACCCGACCAGATATGGCAGCGGTATTCAATGCACAGGCAGATGGTGGATTTGTATATGTGCAGGATTGTTTCAGACAGGAAAAACTTCCTGGCCCTGCACAGAGAACTGACCTTCTTAGTAACAGATTTAGCTATGGATCCTATATAGTCATTCCACTTGAGGTCTGTTGTGAGAGTTAACCTAAGGAGGCACAGTATTTTACTTTCAGGGAGACTAACCTGATCCATGAAAATATAAAAAATTGTTAACAATTAACACAATGGTCAAAACAGATTTAATAGGCTACCATTCCTTGTCAAACTGACACCTAGCATTTTCCAGCAAGTGATGGATACCATGCTAGTTGGCTTTGATTTTGCGGTTGTGTATTTAGAGGATTACAGAAAGTGCGACACAGAGATCTGAAGGCTAATTGGCATGGCAAAGGAAGCATTCCAGAAGTTGAGTAAAGTATTAAGAAACAGGACAATTTCACTAGAAACAAGGAAGAGAGTACTGGATTGCTACATGCTGTCAGTTTTTCAATATGGCAGTGGATGCTGGATAATATCATCAAAGATGAAGGAAAAACTTGAAGCAACTGAAATGTGGTTCTACAGAAGGATGCTGCAAATGTCATGGATCGAGTATGTAAGCAACGATGAAGTTTTGGAAATGCTGGAAACAAAAAGGAAATTAATACTGAGCATCAGGAAGAGACAGCTGAAGTTCCTGGGACATGCAATAAAGAAGGGGGGGGGCTTGGAGAACCTGATACTAACAGGCCAGATAGAGGGAAAAAGAGACAGGGGAAAGCAATGGATAACATATTTGAAGGACCTAATCAGGTGGATGATAGAACGAGTATTGCATGGTGTAACAGGAGAAGGCATGCTAAGCACCACCAGGGATAGGGAGACGTGGAAAGCTATGATTGCCTACGTCCTGAAGGGACAGGGCTCATAGAAGAAGAAGATATATGCCAGCTATTTATAAGAAATTATAATGTGGATATAAAGTAGGGGATCAAATCTATATTATAATCAATATACAAACTGCTCCCTCATTTTGTGGCCATGCTAGTTTCTACACATTTACATTCTAGATTTATGGGCTTGAGCTAGTGGATGGCAGAGCGGGGTTTGGATGGTGTAACAGGAGAAGGCGTGCTAAGAGCCACCAGGGATAGGAAGACGTGGAAAGCCATGATCGCCTACGTCCTGAAGGGACAGGGCACATAGAAGAAGAAGAATGATAATAAAAGGATGCATGCTGTGGTGCTAGGCATATCAACTCGAAACAAGAAATCAGAGAACTGAGTTTGAATTCCAGTCAAATTTGCTGCATTCACTTATGCACAAATAAAGGTATTAATCTGTTACTTCTCTCTCTAGCTATGGGTTAAATAGCAAAACAGATTAGGTTCTATAGCCTTGGTTGGCAAGTAGTCTACTGCAGAAAGTAATGGCAACCTTCTACAAGAAAACCTACCTGTCAGTTATGTTACTTTCAAAACAAGAACAAACAAGTGTGTGTCACGTATGGCACTTAATTGACTGATTGACTTATAAAAACAAAACTAGGTGGCAAAGGTTCAAATTCAGTGAGGAGAAATGCCACTTTTTCAAGAGCCATATAAAATACTTGAGACAAAGAATTGATGCATCTGAATTAATATTATTGCATCTCAATCCTGATTTAGAAAAAATGGTAGCATCAGGTGCTAGCAATTATGATATCGGAGCAGTTGTCATAAATTCAAGAATGGTAAAATAAAAGCAATTGTCCATGCATCTAGAAAGCTTGTAATGGCTGAAAAAATTACATCAAATCAAAAAATTAGTTCTAGCTATTATTTTTGCAGTGACATTCTGGAATATCAAGAATAAAATCTGTTATGAAAATTTATATATATTGGCCTAAAATGTACCAGAACATTAAAAATTTGGTTAAGTCATACAGAGGTTGTGTTATAGCGGCAATATTACCACATCTACATTTTCGACCCTGAGCTAATATTGATAAATATTGGTGCGGATTGCATGTTGATAGCACGGGACCTTTGAACGTTGCATACTGCTTTATTGTTGTCAACAGTTTTTCAAAATGGCCTTAAAAATTTAACTGTAGAAGACCTACTTCCATTGTAAATATAAACTGTCTTCATGAACTGTTTTCAAGACTTAAAGTTCCAGATACTATAGTGTCTGGCAATGGCACACAATTTACTTTGAATGATTTTCAAAATAGCTGATGTAAATGAGCACAGTCCAGACCCATCAGGAATGAGTGCTATTAAAAATATGCCTGCTACAATGAATGTTGCTACTTTACGATTACATTTAGGGTTCACAAGTTAATAGAATAATTATGTGCCAAACACGAACAAATTGAAAATGCCTTTAAATAAATTATTGAAAAAAGATGCAATCTGGAATTGATTCGATGAATGCCAAAAATCTTTTGAAGACAAAAAGAACCTGTTCTTATCTGAATTATCATTAAAACATTTCAAATAAATTTCAAAATAATGACAGCATCAAGTGCTAGTGATTATGGCAATGGAGCAATTGTCATAAATTCAAGGATGATAAAATAAAACCTATTTTGCCCATCCATCTGGAAAGCTAATAATGGCTGCAAAAATATAATCAAATCAAAAAAGTAGTTCTAGCTATTGTTTTTGCAATGAAAAAATTTCAGTAAATGATACACAGTAGGAAATTTATTGGCTATTTGGGGTTCTAAAAAAAGGTATTCCAACACATGCCGCCAACAGGTTGCAATGTTGGTGTACAATTTTATTAAACTATAATTTTAAGATGGATTATTTACCATCAAAGAAATTTGGACATGCAGACGGTTTGTCCAGATTAATCCTAAAATTAAAGAACCTTTTGAAGAAACGAAGAACACTTCTCTAATTTCAGAAAATTATATAAAAAGTGTTTTATTTAACACAATCAGAGAATTACCTGTGAGTTTAGACAAATTTAAAATACAGTCCAAGAAGGATGATTACATTTTGAAAATGATGAAGGATATAAAAGTGAGATTAAAACAAAGAAAAAATAAACCAGTGGTTATTGAAAATAATGAAGTGTTTTTTTCATCTGTGATGAAATACAGATGTACATTGAAAGAGTAGTACTTATTGCTTCCTTACAAAATGTTTTTTGAAGCAGTTTCATGTAGGATATTCAAAATTTAGTGGAGTCATAGTAACAATATTATCATCTGTAAATTATCAAACATGACTTAAAACTGATAAACCTTGATTAAGGTTTTGCACGTTGATTATGCAAGACCTTTGAATGGTGTTTATTACTTGATTGTTGTCGAAAGAATTTCAAAGAATTCGAAATACATAGAAGACCTACTTCCACTGTAACTGCATATTTTTTTCATGACTTGCTTTTGAGATTTCAAGTTCCAAATGTTATGGTGGCTGATAATGGCACACAATTTAATATGAGTGATTTTTAAAAATTCTGTAAAAACTATGCAGTAGAACATAACAATGCTGCCAAACCACCCAAGATCAAATGGTCAGGCTGAACATTTTCTTGATATATTTAAAAGGATATTAAAGAAATCAAAGGGTGAAGAGACCTTAGAAATAATCTCCAAGCAGTTTTTAAGAATTTATGGGCTGACCTCAAACCCTAATACTGCATTAAGGATGTCACCAGTGGAACTAATGTTCACCAGAAAAAGTAAACCCATGTTCGATAAATTACTACCCGAAAGAAAAATAAAACATTAACAAAGCCCAAAATTAACTATAATATCTTTCGAAGTAGATAATAAGATATTCTTCAGGATTTATAAAAAGGAAAAGAAAATTGGGAGAATAGTGAAATTGTAAATTGCATTAACGGGATGATGTATGCAATACAAGGTCAAGATAGGTGACATAAAAGGCATTAAAAACCAAGATATTTGAAAGAAATAAAAACCCAATGAGGATATTCACCTATGGAATTACTGTACAATACTCTTGACTTATCAACTTTAATTATAACAACACAAAAACACAATGTTAGTCAAAGAAAATGAAATCAAAGGAATCGTTGAAAGAGAACCCAAAAGAAGGAAATATGTATTAAAAGAGAATGTGTGTCTTAAAAGGGGAGGTAGATGATGACCAAACTTTGCTACATTAAATTGTTGAACATAGATGCTTCCATTCACTTCACTATAAACATCAGCTCATAGGAAAGCAGTTACAAAGTCTGTCATAAAGTGAGTCATACATATTGCCACAACAACTACGGAATTTTTTATTATTGTAATATTAATCAATGTGAATAAACCTTTTCTTCACTAATCTCTAATCTTGCATTCCAGTGTTTTCCTTAGAATATTATTAACCAGAACTATGAGCATATACAAGCATTATAAAACATTTCTTGCTCCAGTTAACAGATTGTAAGTCATTTTTAAGAACAACTGCCAATTTGAGATTATTGAGCTGATCAGACTTAAAAATCCAAACAAGAGTAACCATTTGTATCATAAGCAAAGATACTGAATTGAGAACTGACAACATCAGGAATTTTGTTGATGAAAATTAGCGACAACATAAATCCAGGGATAGAGCCGTGAAGATCATCCGTATTTATACAGGAAGATATAGAAAAGTAGTGGTTTAATATAACTTTATTTCACGATTTGATAAGTAAGATTGAATCAGTTCAAAAGTTTTCCAGAAATTTGAAAACATTTCAAATTTTGAAAAAGATCAGTGCATCAAACCCTTTCAAATACCTTTGAGATATTCAAAAACAATCACCCAATCTTCACCATTTTTATGTAAAGCTTGATAGACTCTTCCTGCAATAATCTTTAATACATCAGCAGTTGACTTAGAGATGAAAAAGTCATATTGTTTATTTGAAAGAAGACATTGTAAAAGGAAACGCTTAAACAATTCAGTTGATTAGAGACTCGAGTCAGTCAGTCAGTTAAGTGCCATACGTGATACTCGCTTTGGGCGATCATGTCTCAAAACAGACATGACTGACTGGGCAGAAGATTACCCCGCAGTAGGTTGCCATTGCTTTCTGCGGTAGACTGGTTGCCGACCAAGGCTATAGAACCCAATCTATCCTGTTATTTAATCCATAACTGGAGGGAATAGACGGATTAATACCTTTCCCAAGGGCATTTGCGTGTAAGTGAATACAATGAATTCAACTAGAATTTGAACTCGGCTCTCCAATTTCATCGATTTCCGAGAGACTTGAGTACTTTGCAAATAGAGACAAAAGTCTAACTGGCTGACAGAAGATAGATTTCATAAATTCTGGAACTACTTAATCCAAGAATTCTGTATTAACTGCATAAATCAAATATTATAGCCGTAAAATTTTAAAATCCAAATCTACTTGTGTCAGGCTTGTCTTTAGTGCATTGTTACATATATTCACAGCATACATGCCTCTCCCTCTATATATATATATATATATATATATATATAAAATGAAGATTAACGAAATGGTTATAAACAACCAACAATTTGAAATTATTTGTTTCAACATTATTTTTTATTAATACTCATATTTAAGTAGATATTCTGTTTATAATCAAATAGTATAAGTTTTTTATATAAAAATTGACTTTTTTTTCTCTTTTCAGAACATTAATGATATAAAAATTGTAATTTATAGAAATAAAATCCATCTTCAATATTGGCTAAAAGTAAAGCTGTAAGCACTTAGAAAAACAACACATTTGGACAATTTTTATATAATTTACGTTCTGAAAAGGAAAAAATAAGACCACATAAAAAATTAAATAAAAAAACTTAATGATAATACCTTGTCTGTCATTTTTAATGAAACCTGCATAAAAAAGAGATTGCTGCCCAAATATACACATGTACATATATATATATATATATATATATATATATATATAACGAAATGGTTATAAACAACTGACAATGTGAAATTTATTTGAACATTAGTTTTGATTGATACTCATATTTAAGTAGATATTCTGTTTTTAATGAAACAGTATTGTATATTTATTTCGACTGGCCTGATTATTTATAATAAATTTTTATATGCAAATGTGTGTCACTCATCAGGATTCAAACCTGCGACCCCTATCCACATAGGGGAAGCCACCGATTGATCTGTTGTTCATTCGTGGTCAAGAGGTCTAAGATGCACCAGATTGTTGATTTCCTCTATGTGGATAAGGATCACAGGTTTGAATCCTGCTGAGTGACACACATTTTCGGAACAACAATTTATTGTAAATAATCAGGCTGGTAGAATTAAATATATATACTGTTTCATTATAAACAGAATATCTACTTAAATACAGGTATCGATCAAAAATAATGTTCAAACTAATAATTTCATATATGTATATAACCTTATTATGACCAAAACTAAGTATTAAGCAATATATATATATATATATATATATATATATATTGTGCAGTTTGCTTAAATATGGTGTTCAATAAAGAAGATATATTCATGCAAAATGATTCCAGGGAAACACAGATAATCATGTTTGAAAAGGAGGGGTATGAGGAGGGACTGAAAAGTTTTTGATCTGACTCTCTTTCCTAAATCAGAACAAATGATTAAATGTTTGGAGTTCTTTTGAGTTTCTGTAAGAACTTTTCAACACTCCTTCACCTTGCTAATCACTTCCAAGACAGAATAAATGTTAAATAGAAATTAGAATTGGAGATGCCATTTGTGAACTGCATTCATATTGAAGACTTCAAAGTGAATGCATGTTGGTTTGGTCATCTTGAACCATCAGAAAATTGTTTTCATGCAATACAAATAAAAACTGGAAAAAACAGTTCCTATTTTTCCTTAGTTGATTTAACCAGAAAAACAAAGCCACCCAATTCAGAAATGATTCCATGTTTAGCAGAGAAATTAGTGGCCAAGTGTAAATATCAACTTTTCTCCACTGTTATCATCTCAAATTGTTCCTATTTTGACCATTTCTTTTTTGTACAAGAGATTAGTGCATGTATAGAAATGATCAAAAGCTAAGAAATCTCTATGAAGTACTTACAACTGACTCTATAATATGACAGGTTTACAGTTTTTCTTTTAAGAAATACATAATTTGAAATGCTGGGTTTTTTTTGTTTTTGTTCAAAGTTTCCTGTGTGAGTAGAGATTTGTACTGAAGCAAATGGCGACTTGTCTAACCAAGCAACAAAGTGTCTCATATATCCTGTATCAGAAAAGAAAACAATTTTCAAAACAAAAATTTATTGTAAATAATCAGGCCGGTACAATGTAAGAATTATTTTTCAACCTAAAACCACTTTTACAAAGAGAAAACATTTAAAATCTTTCACTGACCTATCATTATTTCAATGACTACATTCCTTAATCCTACCAGCCCTGGCCTTTACAATACCATGTCACATACACTGCAATGAACTATCCCTATCACATTCCATTAGTAAGGAATAAGTTCCATTCACAGAGCTGCTTCTTCAAAATTACTTCTTGTGAAACAAACTCTTGGCAAGATGTTTTTCTAATCACTACAATCTCGATTTCTTAAAATCTAGGAATAACCATTATATTCCTTTCATAAGCCTATGAAATTCCCTTCTTTCCTTTTCTTACATTTATGTATCGCCAAACAGTAACCGTCTACCTTGAATGGCTCTTGGACCTTGTATTGAGTGAACAGAATAGACATACAGACCCAAAAATGCATTGAAAAATACATATGCATTATATAAGATTCTATGATGCACATGAACTTTTTCTTAAAAAATCGCAAGAAATATTTCTGGTTTTCACTCAATCACACGGTTGCCATTATAAATAATTAATAAGCACTTAGGGGATGCCTTTTCATTGCATCGTCCATTCTTAGTTGAAGTCCCTATGAATTATTGTCACCTTTTGAAACGTTAAGTTTTACAATCAAGAAAAAAAGATTCTGCATCAGAAGAGTAAATTTATTTTGGTTCAGATTTTTTTAACTTTCAAAAGCAGGAAATGTTTTACTAGAAAAACGGGAGGCATTTACATTGACAGTCTGAGACAAAAAAGGGGATCAAATTCAACAGGTAAAACTTGCTTTAAATATTGAGTGTTTTTTTTCCAAATCATTAACCAATGTTTTATGCGTAGAAACTCAATATTTTAATTATTCTATTAATCATCATTAATGGAGAAAAAAAATTTCAACTTTTCATCTATTGAATTAGATATGATATTTCCATGTAATCTGGGTGATGCTAAGCACAACTTTTTACTTGGTTCTGCTCTGTCAAGTCCAGATTTTGCTCAGTACACCTCCTTTTTCATCGTAGTCATTAAATTTCTCAATAACCACAAATGTTTTTTATACTTACACATTATGCAAGTGGGTTTTTATCCAGGTATTTATACTTGTTGTTATGGTATTGTGTTATATATACTTATATATGTAACACCCTAAAAATATTTTTAATTTTATCATTTTAACTTATTTTATTGGTAGTAAATTAAGCTGAAAATATAGAATTCTAGAATTTTCTCAAGCATTCCCATTTTCTGTAGAATATTCTAGAGGGACAACTAAATCCATAAAAACAACCCATTTTTGGAGTTAATCAACCAATTTAATCAATCAGTCAGTTCATTAAATTTTGGCATTAACATAATTGTGAATTGTCATGTGATTTAGAGAGTAATTTTGTTATTGTGATTTAATAATTGATTTAATTAGATGTCATTTATATTTTACGTATTCATCCATGTTTCTAGTTTAATTTCATAGATTTTAAGAACCTAATTCCTATTTTAACCAGTTTTTGTTTATATATCAGATTTTCTTAAATTGATATGACTGAAGAATGTTATATACCTTTACAAATTAGCAGAATGATTATGCAATTTGTCATCAAGCATAGTAAAGTTCAAATGCAAAAACAAACCTGATTCTGTTTTATATGTGAAAATTTGATACTTCCACATCAACAAGCAAATATAACTGATATCATCAAAAGTGTTTACATAGCTTAATTCAGCAGAAAACTAGGGGTAACCAAAATAAACCATGGGCTCTACATAAAGCCCTGCACTAAATGCATTGAAAGACTGCAACATTGGATGATGGCTTCAGATTCAAAAATATCTTTTGCATTTCCCATAGTAAGTTTATGATTTCATAAAACTATGTAATTTAATAAACAGTATACCGTAACTTAAGTATCTAACAGAAATTTACAAAAAATGTTTATAAGAATGTTCGTTTGCATAAGGATGAAACACAGAGAAGTGCTAAATCTTTGGGTGATGACTTGATAAAATTCATAAAAAAACAAATCTTTGTAGTGACAGTGTAACCATGAGATCGATTGCTATTTTTGCTTTGTGAACACTTTGGAATTTACTGAGAAAAATAAACATGGTAATGAGTACCCAAATTCTGTGTTAAATTTAAATCAGATTCACAGTCCAAAATTTAAGAGTCTATCAACTCAAGAATTAGTTGAAGATATTCCTTAAAATATTATTATGCACACTGAGGAGTCACCATTTTTGACTCCAGCATATCTGAAAGTCAAAATGATCCACAAAAGTTTAACCAGGCCAAGCTGAATGATCTTGTTAGGGATCTAAATTTGCCAAAAAAGCCTGCATAAATTTTAGCTTTAATACTTAAGGAAAAGAAAACTTGCTTACTTTGAAAATATACATTTCATTTTACAGAAAATGAGAAAAACTTTGTCTATATTTTAGAAGAAAGGATAGTTTAGTATATTGTTATGACATATCTGATCTGCTAAAGAAGACAAGAGTTGAGTCTGACGATGCAAATTGGGTACTCAATTGAATTAATAGAATAGTATGAAGATATAGAAAAGGTTTTAAACCTTATCAAATATAAGGAGCACAAGTGGATCATGTGTTGACTTAAGAATGGTTAACGGTCTGCTTTTTTTTTCTATTTTTTTTTATCATTTCACCCCAAGCAAGGCATTCCATTGCCACTATTGCGCATGGGGCTACATAGGGGAAGGTAAAGAGGAGGAGTGGTTAGGTGTAGGAAATGTCAGAAGGAAGGTGATAGATGGGTAAGGATACCAAGGATGAGGGTTGGGCAGATGGGAAGAGTGTTTGAAAGAATGGGAGCGAGTTAGTGTGTTAGGAGGTGTCTATTGACCTTACATTTAAACTCCTGGAGATTGTAGCCGTCGGGGAAGCAATCATGTGGAAGGGAATTCCACAGTCGGGAAGTGCGAGAAAAGAAACTGTTGGAGTAGAAGTTGTGGTTGCATTTTATTGGTTTCACTGTAAAAGGGTGGGATCTAGTTGCTAATCTAGTATCTCATGCAAATTCATATCTAGGGGGTAGCAGTGATCTAAGTTCATTGGAGCAGAAGCTGTGAAAGTATTTATAGAATAGACACAGGGAAGCCACGTCACGCTGGTGAGAGAGAGACTGCAGGCAGCTAGGACAACAAGAAGGTACACTAAATATTCCTGCTTCCTTTGCTTATGGGAAACCTAAGTCAAAGAAGAACATTATTTCAAAGATATCTGGCCACCACAGACATCACTTATTGTCAAGGAGAAAATAAAGGAATTAATTCAACTTTAGTGAGAAGAGATAAAATCATATTTCCTTCTCTGCATATCAAACTAGATCTTGTCAAACAATATCTGAAACATTTATAGATACAAATGGTGCGCATTTCAAATACATAATTTCAAAAATTTCCAATTATGAAAGAATAAAGACAAGAGTTTTCAACAGTTCACAAATAAGGACATTAATTAAAGACCGCAATTTCCCGAACATCATGAATGAAAATGAAAATAAAATGCTTGGTTCTCATTCACGAACTTCATAGAAAACTTTTCATGCAATTGTAGAGAAGATAACTATAAAGAGCCAAGTTCAAATTCCAGTTAAATTCATTGCATTCACTTTCGCACAAATACTCTTGGGAAAGGTATTAATCTTTTCTCTTCCCTCTAGCTATTGGTCAAATAACAGGACAGATTTGATTCTAGATTCTTGGTTGAAAATAATAAATAATGGCAACCTACTGTGAGAAAATCTTGTATCCAGTCAGTTTTTCAAGACATGATCGCCCAAGTGTGTATCACACATGGCACTTAACTGACTGAATAATGAAGAAATCATAAAAAGATGGTGTCTACAAAGAGTTAGGTTGCAATATAAATGTAAAAATGCATTTTTTAAAATATTTTGATCAATTTCTAAGTAATTTAGGTGATTTAAGTGACGATCAAAGGGAGAGATTCCACCAAAATATCAAAATTGTGGAGGAATGGTACCACGGCTGCTGGGATTGCCACATGATCACCGATTCATGATGGTGATTGAAAAGAGAACAGTCATCAACAAGTAATTATGCCAGAAAGTCTTGGAAAACATGATTTTCGCTACAGTGGAAGCTTCATATCTGTTTGGTTTTTTATTCTAAATCATTTCTATCATTATAATGTCATTTTATGATGCTTGAAAAAAGATTGAACACATGACAATTTTTTAATCCTAATTTGAAAAATTTGGAAAATGGCACATAGACTGTTGACAAGAATCAGGACTTGATAGATCTAAACTGTTGACATTCATATTCAGCTCACCCAAATATTACCTTGAATTTTTTTGTTTTTAATCACGTCACCCCAAGCAAGGCATTCCACTGCCACTATAGCGCAGGGGGTTACATAGAGCGATTGGGTATAGGAAATGTCAGAAGGAGGGTGATAGACGACTTAGGATGTACATAGGGAGAGAGTTGGAGAGAGTGGGTGTGAGTTAGTATGTTAGGAGGTGTCTATTGACCTTACATTTAAACTCCTGGAGGTTGTAGCCATCGGGGAAGCAAGCATGCGGTAGGGAATTCCACAGGCGGGAAGTGTGAGGAAAGAAGCTGTTGAGTAGAAATTGCGGTTACATTTCATCGGTTTCAACGTAAAAGGGTGGGACCTAGTTGCCAATCTAGTATCTCGTGCAAATTCACATCTAGGGGGCACCAGTGATTTAAGTTCATCAGAGCAGAAGCCGTGAAAGTATTTATAGAAGAGGCAGAGGGAAGCCACGTCACGCAAGCATCAGATATCATTCGACCTCAGTATTATTCATGATAGTATCCTTATTTTTATTGTTTTCATCACGGTGTTTTTGTTGACATTCCTCAAGTGCTTGTTGCTTGCCAGAATCTTGTTAGTTGGTCATTTTGGTTTAGCAAAATATCAATCACGATGAGTTATTTAATCCCAAGACGTAAGTATTTTTTGTGTAATTTTAGTTTTGTTTTTTGAAGATAATAATCTTCTTAGTGATACAGGTTTTACTATGGAAGGAGAGATATCTTTGTACCTTTCCAAGGGTATTTGTGAATATAAATTCAATTGGAATTGGAACTTAGCTAATCTAATTAACAACTGAGCTATCATCCATTATATCACCTGCACATCCAAACAATCTTGTATTCGCAAGTGATTACCCATCTAAGTAATGACCAGGAATAATCTTGCGTTTCATTCGTTTTTTTTTTTTGTGGACAACCTCAAAGATGCTTCTTTGCAACCAGTGCCAAAGGTCACTTTCTGATCCTTCTGGTTCAATTGTCAATTTTCTCAGTGAGCAAATCTATCAAACCTGAAATTTTCTTAATCCCATTTTGTGACGAATTAAAGTCTAAAAAAATTAAATCAACAAACACACCTAAAATTTTTTTTCTTTAGGAAGAAACAATCTCTTTACATTTATTTTGTAACCTTGCCACGGTTAACAGAATCATGTCATCAGTTTCCTTTGTGACCTTATGAAGTTTAACAAACTCAACCTTAGTTTTATAACTTCTACTTCATTAAAGTCACTTTGTAAAGTCACAGATGCAAATCTAATTACACCTTTGAACAATAGTTCGTCAGGCACTTATTCTTCTCCAACTTTACACTCTCTAATCACTCTATACCCATATATATATATAGTCGTCCACAGACAGATCTGTTTTGCTGTATCACAGCTCATCAGTATGACTAGACAGCTGATTGCTTTTTACCCAGGATTGAAACCCGACTGAATTGGCATCAGTTAGCAATTCTACCTCTGAGTTACGGGCTACGTGTGACATTATCTCAGCAGCGCAGCACCACTAATTATTTGAGCACAAAGTCAACTATGTTTACTCCCTGGCAATCTGTGTTTAAACACCACTGTCAGCAGTGATACATTATTGCTACAGGACAATTCATAAATTTAAGTTAAGCAATACATATTGTTTGCTTTCTTGTTTAACTCAGCTTCCTCATCCATTGTTTGAAAAAAACAAAAAACAAAGGAAGTATAACATTACCAAGAAAATTTTTCAAAGTATTTTTTGATAAATTTCATCCTCAATTAAGTCACATGATCAGTTTTGATATTTCATTTCAGAGAAAAAAAAACAAAAAAAACAAAGTTTCTGCAGTCATAAAATAAAAAATGTCATAATTCCAAGAATTATTCTAATATCCTCATCTTTGTTTTTAGTCCATTATTTTGACTGATTTGTTCTCCAGTTTTCCTTCCATATGTTTTATCCAGCATTTGTCTAGTATTTTAATCTGAAAGAATATTTTCACTCTTAAACTTAAACTGAATCTATTCACAAATCCAAATATTGACTTTATATCAGTCTGAAATAAAACGTGTACACATGTTAAGTTTTACAGTGTGTATACATTACCTGATTGGCCATATATACACTGACACGACTTAAAAACACCTTGTTTTTTTAATTAATACCATTTTTTTCTTGATCTTTACTCACAAAAATACCAAAATAAGAAACACGGTTGTCCACCAAAAAATCAACTTCCTAATCAAAACCCAACAGTGTGATCGGTTTTGAAATTTAATCAATGTTTGGTCTTCTTTTGATGAACTTGGAGGGAAAGATACATTAATAGCAAACAAACAGGTTCCGATTCATTTTCACTCACTCATCTAGATAAAGATCTGATAAGAAAACCTTACTTTTTGATTCATCAAAAAAACGACATGACAAAATAAACAATTATTGCACACTTGCAGTGGCTTTCAAAAAAAAAACATTTGAAAATAAACCTGGGCTAATTTTGCTTGACTTCAAATTTGGGGAAAACTTCCCATCACAAAAATAGTAAATGCTTTTAACTGTACAAAATGCTTTGCACGTTTTAAGATGCAAGTTTCATCTGTTATATTTTTTATCATATAAAAGAGTAAAACAATTTTCATTCTCTGTTTAGTAAATCAAATTTTAAAACATTCTAACATAATAAAGAGGCCTTCTTGATAGCTGAGATTTTTCTACTGATTGATATTTGAGCTTGGGAAAATGACAGATTCTTGAAGTCTTGTCCTAAAGCAAAATGGTTCTCTTTATGAGAAGAAATGAAAAAATTCCTCTTTCTGTTATAATTGTCTGTTTTTGCCTTTGTGCCTAATGAACTTTAGTAAATGTCCAACATTTGATAATAACAGATTAACTCTTTACATTTGGATATGTAAAAGTAAATTAAACAGCCACAAATTTTACAGGAATTGTGTTAATGAATTTTCTCAAGTGACAGAAAAAATTCAAAATACACATAATCCGAACTATGAATGACGTTTACAGGAAAATCACAAAATCATAAAAAATGCTTTTTCTTGTTTTGAGTTCCTTATCTTCAAGATGTATGCGGTCATGGCTCTCCACAATTTCCTATCTAAGTCATTTGACAGAGAAAATCAGAATTTCCAAAAGTGAAGCAGTTATTTGTTCTTGGAGCTGAAATTTTTTTTGAATAATTTCATTTGAAGCAAGGTAATAAAGCCACGGAGACACAGAGGATTTATGAGTGAAAGGAACTGAGAAATAGAAAGGATATTTTAAAAAAAACAGTCTTCAAGAAGATAACAACTGACATTGCATTCAATTTTGGAAGATCGTAGTTGACAGCAATGCAAAAAGCCAGAAGAGACTTCCACAATTGAAAAGTGCAATAGATTAAACTATTAGAACAGAACTTAATATATGTCTAGAAATTTCAACAGTAAATTGATGAAACCTAACTTCCAATCTAGTACTGCACTTACATTCATAAAGCTGAGGTATCAAAAAAGAAAACTTATGAGAACAAATGCCATGAAAATATCTTTAAAAAAAGGCAGAGGGAAACTACATTACAGCAGTGGGGAAATGACTAAAGCCAAGTTGCCAGGTCTGGACCAAGAACATTGTGAATTCTTCATTTTATTATGTCAAGAATCTCTAAACACATAGGAAAAGCACCAGAGGAGATATAGCAACAATATACAGTGCACAGTTAAATGGTCAACTTATAAATGTGCAAGATTAATTCTCATGAGAAAAATTATCTCTAGCAATGCAGTGAACTTTGCAACAGATCTAGTAATTCAATGAAATCACTCAACTTCATGTCATTGGAAGACATTAGAGACGAAAGAAAGTGTAATGAATTATTCTTCTGGAGGTTAGCATCAGCCATACTGATAGAAGGCAAAAAATATTCTCTTATATGATTGAAGGAGATCAGTTTAGTTTTTGAGGTATTCAAATTAACAAGCCATTTCTTGCCTCAGTTAACAAAAGATTGAAGATCATTTTTTAAATTGGTTGCCAGTTTGATTTGATTGAACCTATCAGACTTTCTATTAAGACAGGAATCAAATCGTTGCATCGCCAGCACAGATACCAAGTCAGGAATTTATGACATTAAGAAGTTACGCAAAAACAATACCTTCACGTTTCATTATTTTCAACAAAATAAGCCAGCAAATCTCCTAATGATCTTTAATGGTTATATTTCTTTCAGATTAGATCATGAAATATGATTCACAAGACGTGAATTTGATGAGTCCTTGCAGAATATTTCATGGGCTAATGAAAACAGTTTAAGAGCTTCAGATAAATATACAAGTAACAAAACAAGAAATGTAGACCTTAATCAGTTCCATCACATAACCAATAAATATGAATGGTCAGGAGGGCATCCTTTATATCTTCAGAATGAACAAGTAGAAATGCATGTAGGTAACATGATTCATTTTGAGGGGCAGAAAGGAAAAGTTATTTTTCTAAAAGCTGTACAATTAAGAATATAATTGATGTAATACTGAATTCAAATACTGAACGAATATTTTTATCATATTTGCGGTAAAGCTTAAATTTTCAGCTCAGGTAACCTTCCATAATTTTTTTCCTTTCAGATCCAGTATACAAATGATATGACTATATATATATATATATATATATATATATATTGTAATGGTTGTTACAATGGCTTATAAATTCATAGTAACACTACACAAAAATTTTCGCATTTCGAAGCTGCTACATGCACTTCTCATCGAGTGATAAGTTCTTTTTTTCAACTTATCACCCGATGAGAAGCGCACATAGCAGCTTTGAAATGCGAACATTTTTGTGTAGTGATACTAGGAATTTATAAACCATTGTAACAACCATTACAATATAATGCTCTACGTTGTATCGAGTACTCTTTATAAAAGTAAATGCATGAACAGTAGGCAAAAAAACTTACATGTTCTATAACTTTGTTACAATATATATATATATATATATATATATATATATATATAACTAAAATGAAATACAACCAAATAAAAAATCTGTTTGAAAGAAAGTGATGAAAAAGAGTGATGAGTTCAGGAAAATTGTCATATACTTTTTTTAAAGACAATTGTATAAAATGAATTCTTTTCTGAGGGGATCAAATCAGTTCTCCAATCATACTTTGTGAACTAACAGATTTTATATATTTCCAGTCGTGTTGAGGCAGAATAGGAAAATCTTTCTTCACAATCATCGGAAATCCACAACTTCCTTCATTTTCTTTTTTTTTTTGTAGCTCTTAATAATTTGTTTTTATCTATCCTAATCTCTGTTCTGCCAATCATTTAGATATGTTTGCTAGGTAGGTTATTAGCTGCTTTCATCAGTATATCCCATAATATTCCAAATAATCTCCGTTTATTATATGCAGTAGAAATTTTAATAGTCTCTTTCTGATTTTAAGGAAATTTATCTAATATAATAAAAAAAATCAAGTTTTTCAATTCTGAAATATGTACATTTTACCAGTACAATTCAAAACAGGAAGCAATGTATGACAAAAATAATCATGTATTTCAGTGTTAAATTAAGTGTTTTTAGACATTAACCAAAACTTGTCTAAAGGGAAACATAAGAAAAAAAACAGATTCATGTACCTCAAGCTAAAATATACATATATATATATATATATATATATATATATATATATATATATAGTTATTTCAACCCATTAAGGTGATATGAACTAACTGAGATCAATAACTATTGCCTGTTTAAGAATAAAATGGAAAAAATAATTAACCTTAAAAAATTTAAATTGAAAATCCCAACAGTGGGAACAAAACCCACTACAAAATCCTCCCTCTCCCACTCACACAACCAAGAAAAATTCTATTCAATTGTAAAAATATTCATCTACTCAGTTTTTGGACAACATGACCGTGAAAATTTTCCAGCCAAATCAAGAAGCCTTTACTAAAAAAAAAAAAAGATGATCTGATATTTGGTGATATTTTGAGAACTTCATCAGGCTAAAAACTTTTTAGCACTTTCTTATAGCTCAATATTTTTCTGAATTGTGAATTACCGCAGTCTTTTTGCAGAAGGCATAATAAAAAGGCATAAAATAGTCATAGAAGCAAAGTCATGAAACAAAGAGTCTGAAATGTAACAAGAAAAACATTTTAGATAAAACTGTTACTTGGAGTAATTAAAAAATATCAGCAATTTTAAACATTGAGGACAATTATAAAATTTCTAAGCTTAAGCATGGATAGAAAAAACTTGTGAAATGAACATGACATAAATGCTTTAGATATGATATTCACACAAATGCTGTTCAAATTATCTATACTTTTAAAGGAGAAATTGTATGAAGGAAGTTAGGTTAGGAATTTGTCTGTGTGAAATGTCAATTAGTAACCCAGTATCACCTGTCTTCAGTTTCTTAGAAATGAAATGACCAATAGTAAATAATTTACAGATACCATGAAATATGTAGCATTGTACTGGGACAATTTCCTAAATCAAAAAATAAACCAGTCAACCAAATGTGACATATGAAACTGAAAATAAAAACAAAAAGAAAAGGCAGTTTTACCCAAATAAAAATTGTTTATTACATCCAATTCTCACAAATAACATTGTTCAAATTCTTTAAACATTTTACATACAAGTCAGTCAGTTAAGTGCCATATATGATATGATAAATGCTTGGGCGATCATGTCTCGAAAGGGACATGACTGACTGGCAGAAGATTATCCCGCAGCAGGTTGCCATTACTTTCTGCGGTAGACTGGTTGCCGACCAAGGCGAAAGAACCCAATCTGCCCTGTTATTTAACCCATAACTGGAGGGAAGAGATGGATTAATACCTTTCCCAAGGGTATTTGCATGTAAGTAAACAGAAGTAATTCAACTAGAGTTCAAACCGTTATCTACTGCATCAAAACGCACATCCAATACATATAAGACTGAGACTAAAAACAAATAAAAAATGCTGTTTTCAAAATTCTTGGTGGTGTGAATTGTATCATGGTATAGGATGTAATATACAATGTCCCTTGCTATTTTTATTGAGGCATGACAACCTTTTCTTTCTTTGATTTTAGTTTCATATAAAACATGTTTAGGGAATTTGAACAACATTTAAATGAGAAAAATTAACTCATACAAGGTATCTCTCCTATGCATGGTAAACAAAATGAGAAATTTCTACCTGCATGAACTGAATTAAGAGTTTGATTTCAAGTTCTGAAGTTACTGAATTTTAACAGGCACCTGAAGAAAACAGAGTATGTAGAAGAAACATCAGCATAATAACCAAGGTCAATATGCTTATGTGAATGGGAAGACATACAAAGAATGGAAAAAAATAATCCATGAGAATCCACACCTTGATACATAAAATATCAGACATGTTGGCTCAAGTCAGTGGACAAGGATCCAAAGCCTACATCTCTCTGTTGGAGAGAGATAAACAAAGAATCAAAGAAGAAAATAGCAGCTAATTCAATGAAAATAAAATTAAACCTCTAATGAATGATTATGACAAGTTTTCACTTGTTGGACCGTTTTTGCTGAAGAGGTCTGCCAGCATCAATGTTTAAAAGCAAAGCCACTAAAGATTGTTTTCAGTTCACTAACTACAATGAGATTTGGTTAAAGAAAAACAAAAGAAAAGGATTCTTGTTCTACAAACTGTTAGCTTCCATTTGTACAAAATACCTGAGTATACATGAAGCAACAAACACCAATTATCGGAAATGACATTGCAGAAAATGAGAAATCTTTGCTGAAAAAGAATCATTTTGATTCACAAGCAGACATAACCCAAAATAGAATCAATTTGTTGGTTTAGTTTACCATCATGAAGTGGATGAATTAGTTTTGAATGTTATACTGGCCTGAAGAAATGAGTAGGTCAATAAAAAAAAAAATGACAGCAAAGGTTATCAATCTGATCTAATGTAAGGAAGTAAATGATTCATGGTCAAATTTATCCCAGGTTATCCTAGGCAGGTCTTCATCTCAAAAATCTAATTACAGGTATACCTCATCTTATGTCAGTCATTTGTTCCAGAAAAAACGACTGAATTCAAATTTACTTGTCTCTGAATTTACTCATCACTCGACTAAATCACAAATAAACATTTCCAGTTCTGTATTTTATTTATAAATGTATTTTTAATATTATACAATTGGTAAGAATCTATTTTAACCTTACAAAAACAAAAGCTTTCTCTTCAAATTCTAAATCAAGTAGGGATATGATTTCTTTCTTTTTCACTAAGTGAGGGAGGCAAACAAAAGATTGATTCTACCAGAACTTCTGTCTGATCATATCTCCAAATAAGAGAAATGTTCTTAACAAAACATTACCTTAAATGAGAGATTTAAGATGGCATGCCTTTTTCAAATGTGAAATTAGTAAACAGAGATCAATTTCTTCAGGTGTTTACTCCATGCAAAAAACACACGAATTCATTCTCTGCTTGTCCATTTTTTGCTTACCAGTATCTTGAAAATGTCTCATTCCTTGCAGATCATCATTGCTGATTCTCAGAGGTTTCCCACCTTTTTTAACAGAAAACCGTCCCATGTTACATCAAGAGAAGATGGATATCATCAATTTTTTTAGTTTGGTTTGGTTTGAGTTTAACGACCCATCAACCATTTATGGTCATTTAAGGGTCAGCTTTTACATTTTGGGATCACATTTGTTTTGATGTTGTTGCATTCATTAGAATGGTTGTACACATTAGATTGTATATAATTTTATTTTAATTAAATTTTTTTGTATAGTCCTATTTTCTTTAAATATGTCATTAAATGGTCTATCTTGGTGTGTTCAAATAGTTCTTTATTGTTTTTGTGTTGCAATACTTTTTTCATACAGATGAAAAGTCAGCGCAGTCCATCATGAACACCCATCTCCTGGATCTTCATGTCCGAGAGTGTGTTACCTGTCCATGTTTTGAAATTCCTGCCTGTTAGGAAGTTGCTTATGAATTGGGGTAATCTTCCTTTCAATCCAAGTGATTTTAGATCTTTCATTATGCCATATCTCCAAGTTGTATCATACGCCTTCTCAAGGTCAAAGAAAATGGCAGTTAGATGTTCTTTTTTGATAAAGGCATCTCGGATGAAGGTTTCCAGCCGGACCAGTTGGTCGATTGCACTTCTGTTTTTTCGGAACCCAGATTGAATATTTGTAATTTGTTTTTTTTAGTCTATCATTTATCATTCTTTCCAGGATTTTACAGGTGCAACTTGTCAGGACAATAGGTCTGTAGTTTGTTGGGTCTGAGCAGTCTTGGTTTTTGGCTATGGGAACTATAATAGCCTGTTTCCATAGTTTGGGGATGTTGCCTGTTGTCCATATATCATTATAAATGGATAGTAGATACTCCCTTGATATTTTGGGGAGGTTCCTTAGCAGTTCGTAATGTATTTCATCTGGGCCTACGGCTGTGTTATGGGCCTTCGATATGGAATCTTGAAGTTTGTTCAATGTGAAGAGCTGATTATAATCCTGGGAATTATTTGTTTGGAAATTGATTTGGTTTTTTTTCTTCTCTTTCTTTGATTTTCGGAAATTTGTAGTTACTGCTTTTTGGAGGATGAATTTACTTAAAAAATCCCTGCCAAAAGGTTTGCTATTTCTTTTTTGTTTGAAGCTTTTTGATTATTATGTATGAGATACTTTAGTGGGGTACTATTTTTGCCAGATATTTTCTTTATCATTTGCCATATAGTTTTGCTTTTTGTGCAGATGTTTATTTTGGATATGTATTGTCTCCAACTTCTTCTTTTGGCTTCTTTAAATATTTGGCGGGCTTTAGCTCTGCAGTTCTTGACTGTGTTTAGGTTTTCTTTTGTAGGTTGTTTTTTAAATGTTTTTAGAGCTGCTCATAGTATCTTTATGGCCTTTCTGCATTCGGTGTCAAACCAAAGCTTATTTTTCTTTATGGAAGATGACATTTTGGGTATACTTTCATTTTCTATTGCAAGTAATGTTTCTGTAAAAAATGTAGTGGGGTCCATTTTTTGGTTGTTTAATTTGCTCCGGCATAGCTGCCGAAAGTTTTTCCAATTAGCTTTTTGAAAATTCCAACGTAATGGTTGTACTTCAGGTTGGGATGTATGATTCTCCAATATTATAGGGAAGTGGTCACTTCCACAGTTGTCTTCATAAACTTTCCAGTCATAATCAGGAAGTATGATAGGTTCACTAATCATGAGGTCTATAGAAGTGTAAGTACCTGTTCCTGGATGAAGATATGTGTGTTGTTTCTTGTTAAATAAGCATAACTGTTTTTCTTCAATTAAGATTCTATGATTTTGCCTCTTCAATTTGTTTCTCTACTACTCCATCTCTCATTATGACTATAAAAGTCTCCCCATCAGAATGAATGGGTTTGGAAGTTGCTTGATAAGATGCTTTAGTTCTTCCACTTTTATCATATCATTAGGGGGTGATGTAGGGGGAGGGCATAGAGTTATTTTCTTGTGAAGAGTTACCGATACTGCTTTTGCTTGCATGTTTGTTTGTAACTTTATTTCTTTGTGTGCTATTTTGTTATTAATGATTAGAGTTGCACCACCCGAGGCTTTATCAGCCTGTTTGTTTATGTAGTTATATATGAGGTGTAAGTTTTAATGTTTATCGTGTCATTTTCTTTCAGAAAAGTTTCCTGTAAGCAAACAACATCAGGGAGTTGATTTGAAATGAGGAGTATTAGTTCGTCTAAGTTGATTTGAAATGAGGAGTATTAGTTCGTCTAAGTTGATTTGAAATGAGGAGTATTAGTTCGTCTAAGTTGATTTGAAATGAGGAGTATTAGTTCGTCTAAGTTGATTTGAAATGAGGAGTATTAGTTCGTCTAAGTTGATTTGAAATGAGGAGTATTAGTTCATTCAAGTTAGCTTTTATACCTCTTATGTTCCATTGAATTATTTTGTTTGTCATATTTTTAGACTTTTGGTGATTTGTTCACCGATATCCATTGCTTCATTTGAGTTTTCTGTTCCCTGTTTACTATTGCCTCGGATCTGCTTGTTCTCCTGGTAGATTTGGTTTCTATTTCCATGTCTTCCAATTCCTTGGTTTGGGTTGTTGGTTTGTTAGATCTTATGTTTGACTTATCTCTGTCGTTAGAGGACGATCGAGACCTTGGCTTTGTTTTTATGAGGTCGATTTTTGTTGGAGAAATTTTCTCATTTGTTGTTTTTGTTTGCTTTTTTTTTGTATCTTTGTTTTTGTATTTGTTGTTATTACTTGATTTTATATTTAGGCTTTTGTGGGAAATTGAAGAACTCGCTTTATTGTGGGGGCTTTTCAAAATCTTCTGTTTCTAATATGTTATATTTGTTGTAGAGGGGAATTTGTTGGTTTATTTGTACATTTTGATTGATTTGGTCTGGTTCTAATTTGTTTTTAGGGATTTATTTCTGGTTTTGGTTGCTTATCTGGATTTTAGGAGATCCAGTTATTTGATTTTTATTAGTTTCTTTTTTAGTTAAGTTTCAATGAGATTTTTGAGTTCAGAGACTAGTTTGTTGAATAGGTCTTGGTTGTTTGCTTGGTTAGCTTGGTTTGACTTTTGGGTGATTTCTGCATAGGTGTTTGATTTTTGATAAGAATCTACTTTTTGCCTCACTCCTGGGAAGGATACAGTTTTTTCTCTATTTCACTTCCATGACTGTTTTCCTTTTTAAAAATTTTACATATTCTAGAGTAGGCTGAATGATTTTCATAGCAATTTGGAAACTGTTTTGTTTGGGCATACATCTTCAGTATGATTGGGTTCCTTTACACCACATATTCTGTACCCTCTACAAGTTTTCCTGAGGTTCCCAAATTTATAGCAATTAAAACATCTCAGGGGGGTGCTGGTATGTATTGGTCGACTTTTTAATTTATGTATCCAATTCTAATTTCTTTAGGTATTGTGGGGGTATTAAATGTTAGGATATAAGTATTTGTTGGTATGATCTGACCATTTCTTATTATGTTGATCTGGACGTGGTCTCTTACTCCTTGTTTTCGTAGAGCAATTTTAATTTCTTCAGTTGTGGCCAAGGTTAGTTTGTGACTTCTTAAGATGCCTTTTGATGTGTTTAATCTTTCATGGGCAAAGACCTTACATTGGTATGTATGGAATTTTTTTCCTTCTTAAGAGATTTTGAGTATCTCTGTAATTGTCAACTTTGACTAGAAGGTTTCTGTTTTTTCATTTTTTTTTACTGATTTGGGGTTACTATTTTGGGACAGAATTTTTTCAATTAAGAATAGAGATAGTTCACTAATTTCTTTTTCCTCAAAGATTTCAAGAACTATGAATCTTGGGAAGTCTTTCTTTTTTATATATTCAGAAGAATGATTTTTCTCTGATTTGGATTCACGCTCACTGTCTGAGTTTGAGATATCAGAGTGTGTTCTTTTAGTTTTTTCACTGTTTTTTTTATCTGTTTTGTGGGTTTTTTATTGGGGTTTTCAGTTTCCATGTAAATATGTTTGATTTTTTCATTTTTCTTGCTCCCCATCCTCCTGGGAAATGTGGGAAATGTTAGTGGGGAAACCCACTCGCCCTTTTATCTCAGGGATACAAAAAAGGTATACTCAATTAGTTGAATTTCCACCGTCCTTCTCTGATTTGTCCTTCAGTTTCGTTTTCCCAGTTTTATAGAAACATTGGGTAAGGAACAGTAACATGGTTACCTCCTGTCTAGCCCAGATAAGGGCCAAAGTGGTGTGTTGCAGGGTTGTAACCGCCTTACACTTGGGTCACAACCTGCTCAACTACCAGGACCCTGTCCCCAGACATTACAGGTCACTACCCATGGCCAACAGGTGGTCCCATTGAGGGACTTTAACCCTCTGAAGGGAGGCAGTCGGCATATTCTGATACCTCACTGACAGGGCAGCAAATTTTTAGTCCTTGACCAATTCTTTTATTCAGTTTTCATAGCCATGATTTTGATATTTCAATTCTCTGAGAAGTTCAACTGAAGTTATATCTACAAAATGTTGACCTAAAACTGAATTAAGAACATCTTTTTTAATCATATATATATATATATATATATATATATATATATATATATATATATAGCCATATACTCAAATATCATATACTCAAATATCAATATATACAAATATCAATACTAAATTCTCACAACATTCACAAATACACAAATCTGATTTTACAGTGAGACTATTTTATATAGTAAGTCACAAACATTCAAGGGTTTGCTGAGAAGAAATAACAATAAAAAGAACACAATTCAAGAAGACAGAAAATGTGAACTGACACGGTATTTACAATTTTTAGATTGTAGCTGATAGGAAAGCAAGAAACTAAAAAAGAATTTCACAGACAAGAAGTGTGAGAGAAAAAAGAATGAGAAATACATCATAATTTAAATTTTTAACTTATAAGTTATGATAGAAAAATGATACATGCCATTGGAACTCTCACAATTATGTCCCTAATTAAAGCTGACAGTCATCCTGAGATCAGTAGCAGAAGGAAATGACATAGAAAAAAAACTAACAACCATTAAAAGCTCTGGCAGTTTTTGTTCTAATCAAAGTGTGCATCACTTTTTATCACTTGTTACGTTTTTTGCTATTAATTTTCATGCCAAGATTATACTGGGATTCTTTTGAACTTGCATCTTTATCTTAGTTGCTTTTTCCAAGCATTTTCTCCAGTGTACTCTCAGATCTCTCCTATCATATCTGTTTACTTTCAAAGAACTTTAAAGAAAAGGGCATTACATATTGTAAAAGAAGGTCAGTGACACAAACAATATATCACCCTACAGATTTAATCAAAGCTTCTGGTTAACATTTTGTAAAGGTTACTTCATGTGACAAGCTACCTGAGAAAGGCCAACAGTCAAAATATAGACAATTAAAATGAGGATGCCAGTCAAAAATAATAACTGTATATCAATGGCAAGGACTTAGCAACTTTTACCATTTTTTTTTTCTTAAAAAAGTTGACAATCAAACATAAAATGTTTCAATGACTCCTTTTGGTTTTTTATTGCCGTTATCATGTTGTTGTTTATATAAAATTTCAATCCAGATAAAATATTTCCTCAAGTTAGAAGCCCTGGCTTTGTTTCCTACAACAGCCACCAGAGAAAAGACTCATATGAAAATAATAATAATAATGATAATTCAGTGAAAACGAGCAAGTTGGTTTCAGAGCACCTGTGATAGACAGAAATTCAAGCTTAAATTGAAGGTAAGCAGTTGGTGAATGTTAGACGTTTGAAGAAAGGAAACAATAACTGACACAAAACTTAAAAATATGATAAAAATATAAAAATGGATTTTCATTAATCTAATTACTTCTCTTTCCTTATATACTTGATCCTTTTCAAATATTTAAATTAATTAACAAGTTTCTTCTCTAACTTCTATAATTTAAATTACGAAAAAACAGTAACAGTAATTAATTCAAGAGATCACAACACTAAAAAAAGATGATTGTGAAATTATAAAACTGTTTTAAATGTTTGCATGAACCACAGTAAATGTGTGCCTTGAACCATTGCAATTAAACATTTGGTTCCATCAAAGCTCTTGAACCATCACAATTAAACATTTGGTTCCATCAAAGCTCTTGAACCATCGCAATTAAACACTTGGTTCCATCAAAGCTCTTGAACCATCACAATTAAACATTTGGTTCCATCAAAGCTCTTGAACCATCACAATTAAACACTTGGTTCCATCAAAGCTCTTGAACCATCACAATTAAACATTTGGTTCCATCAAAGCTCTTGAACCATCGCAATTAAACATTTGGTTCCATCAAAGCTCTTGAACCATCGCAATTAAACATTTGGTTCCATCAAAGCTCTTGTCAGCTGTGAATATAGGACACAAACTTTAAACTCACATAAAATTTACCAATCAGAACACTTGCTACTCCAGAGATTTTTAAAGCAAATTGAGAAAATCTGTCTCATAGCCAGCCTAAATCATTTGTATTAGAGGCAGATACACACTGTTAAACACAAGGTTATTTTCTTTACTCACCACAATAAATGCAGGTGTTAATTGCAACTGTATAGGAATTAAATTCTATATATATTTTTCAACTAGTAAAATCCAATCAGAAGATTTGTTGGATAAACAATCATTACCAAGGCAGATACCTACTAAGTACTTGGGAGGGGGTAGTTATAAACCGAGCATGTTATTTTTGGATCATTTAGAAAATAATAGTAATAATTACCTTCATGATTTTTCCAAGCTAATGTGAAATTATTTTAAAACTAATGAAAATCATGTATTCAAAAAAGTTCATACCTATGCAAAATAACATTTTGGATCTCCCTTGCAGATATAAAATAGAAGCATAATGCTTCTCAATGCTAAAAACAATTTCAGAGGCAAGTTGAATCTACAGGTGTGTACATGCACAAACACTGAAGAGATGACAGCTAGCAGCTGCCAACTAAGGTTTTGTTTATGAACTCACAAATACATTAGGCTGACATCATAAACTAAGTCTGTCCACACATTTCCCACCACATTACGAATACTTAATTGTTGAAACAAACTTTGCTGCAAAGAAAATAAATATTTTATTGTCATTGTTTATTTCTGAAAAGAATATATACATATTAATTCAACTGACATTCTCCTACTACTTTTCCTAAAGAAAATAACCTTTTATATTTTATTTAAAAGATGTGGTGTTGTTAAATATTTCAAATCTTGATACTAAGATAGCAACAAAAAACTTGTTAGATGGATCTCAACACCTGTTTTTCCAATAAAAATGAATTAAGAATTTCCTCTTCTTTCTAAAGTATTCCAATGAAATTTTTTCCAAGCCAAAATGGTACAAAACAAAGAATTCTCATGAATTCTTCTACAAACAAATTTTGAATATTTCCAGAATCAAAAGATTTATCTTACATAAGATTGTTTCTGCCACCGACAACCACAGCAGTTGAAAAACGTCAAACCCTGACATAAAATCAGACAGAATATTGGGGGAGATGCTCTAAAATTTCTTCCATACTAATTAATGTTAATTGCTTCTTCACTCTTCAGATAACAGGGAAAACCTAAACAAATGAAAATGTACATCTTTCCAAAATGCAAAGTGGTGTAAAGAAAACTTTCAAGACTGGAATGGTAAACAAATAAATTAAACTATTAGACTTTGGGGAATAATTAAGAAACAAACAAAAGACAACACCACCAGAAAAACAGATTCACAGGTAACAAGAGTACAGCAAAGTAACACAAGTGATAAGTGGATGCAATTAATCGTTTTTTGCAATCGGTTGATTTTGAATTGGAGTTTTGTCAGTTTTTTTGAGGAACACAAATTTCTTTAATTTTAATGTGAACCTGTAATTATTCTTTAATTTTCCTTTTCTCGTTGTTTATAAAGCTCAGCTCATCGTCAACCCATTCTACGTTCAGCTCATCGTCAACCCATTCTACGTTCAGCTCGTTGTCAACCCATTCTACGTTCAGCTCATCGTCAACCCATTCTACGTTCTTTTTGTAAATGCTGAGACTGACCTTCTTGATTATTTCAGTTGGGCACACTCATTCACGTCCGTGTTTGGCCAATAAAGTTGCATTTTTGAAGCTGAAAAGACTGGAACTATAGTGACACTTTAAAGCTTTTAATGCCAATTTCATATTACAACATTTGAATTTCATAATACAGAGTAAATCAGCTGAGCTTATTGCAGTTGGGCACCTCATTCACGTCCGTGTTTGGCCAATAAAGTTGCATTTTTGAAGCTGAAAAGACTGGAACTATAGTGACACTTTAAAGCTTTTAATGCCAATTTCATATTACAACATTTGAATTTCATAATACAGAGTAAATCAGCTGAGCTTATTGCAGTTGGGCACCTCATTCACGTCCGTGTTTGGCCAATAAAGTTGCATTTTTGAAGCTGAAAAGACTGGAACTATAGTGACACTTTAAAGCTTTTAATGCCAATTTCATATTACAACATTTGAATTTCATAATACAGAGTAAATCAGCTGAGCTTATTGCAGTTGGGCACCTCATTCACGTCCGTGTTTGGCCAATAAAGTTGCATTTTTGAAGCTGAAAAGACTGGAACTATAGTGACACTTTAAAGCTTTTAATGCCAATTTCATATTACAACATTTGAATTTCATAATACAGAGTAAATCAGCTGAGCTTATTCGTCTCAAGCTGTCAAAAAGATTTGTCTTCAAATCAATCATCTGTTTGCTAATCATCTTCAGGCACTTGTCAACCGAACTTGTAAAAGTATTCGCCTGAATGCATCTCCACTACATGTCCATGTTCAGCTCAGCGGTCACTGTTATAATTTCCTCATTAAATGTACTCTGCTTTGATTTTACTGCTTTCTGCAGTAGACTGGTTGCTAGCCAAGGCTATAGAACCCAATCTGTCTTATTATTTAACTCATAACTGAAGGGAAGAGATGGATTAATACCTTTCTCAAGAGTATTTGCGCATAAGTAAATGCAAGGAATTCAAATGGAATTCGAACTCGGCTCTCCGATTTTTCATTCTGAATTGATATCCTCTGCACCACAATGCACATCCTCATTACAAGCCCTAAAATATCAGCCAACTGTTTCTGATTTTAAGTATAAAGGTCCTTTTTTGTTTCCATCTCCTCTAAAGTGTCACATGTTTGGTCCCTAGTATTCTCAGTATCCTTCTGTAGAACCACATTTTTGTTGCCTCAAGTTTCTTCTTCATCTGCAAAGAGATTGTTCAACATTCACTGCTATGTAGTAGAACTGATATAACATAACAATTTGTTCCATTTTTGTAGAATTAGCTATTTAGCTTAAAAAAAATATTTACAAAAATCTTTGAACTGAACATCACCATCACATAATAGGAGGCAAGCTCTGGACTGAAGCAACAACATAAAAGATATCAGCTTTATAATTACTACATCCCTCAGTCCTTTGCTCTAATCACTGAGCTATTATGTTTCCCGGGCCCATAACCTATTAGACCATTAAAAATAGCTACAAAACAAAGAAAATATTATCGACAGAAGAACTCATACAAATAACAGTTCAGAAAACTAATGAAACCTTTGGGGGATTCAACTTGGCTTCATCATACATATATATATATATATATATATATATATATATATATTTATACATATCAGTAATGGCAGTACCTCAAACATAATTTTACGTATATGTAAGTCCAATTTTAATCAAAAATATATGTTTCTATTACAGCAGAAATTTTAGAAAGAAAAAATTAAGTCATCAGTATTCAAGTGCTGGAAACTGGAATATATTTCTATGAAATAGGTTATATAAACTCAAAATGTCAGATTAATGGTGGGTGACTGATTGAAAAAAATGGAGAAAAATAAACTAAATATATCAGACTAATGGTAGATAATTGAATGACAAAATGAAAAAATTCTATTAGATTAAGTCTTTTTGATAGAAAGAAATATGATGTAAAATTTGTACATATTGTCATTCAATTATTCACCATATCAGTCAGTCAGTTAAGTGCCATACATGATACACGCTTCAGGCAATCACGTCTCGAAAGAGACATGACTGACTCGGCAGAAGATTATACCACAGTAGGTTGCCATTGCTTTCTGCGGTAGACTGGTTGCCGACCAAGGCTATAGAATCCAATCTACCCTGTTATTTAACCCATAACTGGATGGAATAGATGGATTAATACCTTTCACAAGGGTATTTGTGTATAAGTGAATGCAAGGAATTCAACTGGAATTCGAACTCGGCTCTCCAATTTCTCGTTCCGAACCGATATCCACTGCGCCACAATGCACATTCACACACTCACCATATATATTTCTGTAAAAGTTCAAGAAAAATATCAGAAAACTTCAAGTCTACATTTTTCCCCTCATATTTCTTCACTTGTATGTTTAGTTGTTTTTTTATTGAAACAAAAGCAATTTTAATCATAAACAGTTTTTTTATTTAGACAAAGGCAAATAAGTGAAAATAAATTTTACTGATAAAATGAGAGTTAGATGCAGCACCAATAGTACATGAAAAATAATATCATTTTTTATGACTGAGAAAATCAAGAGAAATTTGTTTTGAAGAAATGGGAAATATTTTGACTAAAATAAACAAATTTGTTCATTCAATACTTGTTGGAAGTGTAGTAATCTGATGGGAAAAAAAAATTTGTCACATATGCTTAAATCATTAACAAGGAGTATGAAAGACTCAAATTGGATCAGATGACTCCAGATATATTTTAAAAATTATTTTCATTAAAGCAAAAAAGATACAGAAATGAAACAAATTCAAAAACTAACACCACAAGAAATATTTGACAAATTTCAGGGAATCCTTAATTTTTAGATGTAATATGGGGTAAATCTATACAAGCCAAAGAAAAATTACTTCATGTTTCAGATGTGGAAGGTCATATTTTAAAGACGACTGTACCTATCAGAATGCAACTGTGGGAAAGTAGGACATAAAAAGTCACACTGTAAAATTAAAGCAAGGAATGGTTCCCAGAGAAGAAAATTTTGAACACAGAATTTAGACAGAAAAAAATAATACTAGAAAACCCCAAAAATTTATGTGCGTGAAAATTAATAATGTAGATATAAAAATGTTACGAAATACTAGTAGCAATATCACAATAATCAATGAAGCCACTCAGAATGCAAACAAAACCTAAATTAAATATATTTAAAATTCGTACATGGCACATCAGGTGAGAAGTTATTTGTTTTTGGTGAAATGACTTGCAATGTTTCATTTTGTAACAAGCTAAGGTTTTTGTGTTAAAAATACTACAAACACTTTCAGTCCTGACTGGATGGAATTATTTCAATTATGAGATTTACCTATATATATTTATTGCAAAAATGTAAGTGGTCAAGTGACTAGTTTGAAAAAATCAATGGGAAATTTAAGAAAATGTTTTAAAGATGTTCTGTCAAATGAGTTGTGTCAGTGTTCCAAAGTCAGAGCAAAATTTCAAGTAAAAAAAAAACAAAATTAAAAAAAGGGTTGATGCCAGTATTTAGACCAAAATAGTGTACCATTCACAGCCTTGGATTCTCAGCCTTGTATTCGCAGCCTTGGATTCTCAGCCTCGGATTCGCAGCCTTGGATTCGCAGCCTTGGATTCGCAGCCTTGGATTCGCAGCCTTGGATTCGCAGTCTTGGATTCTCAGCCTTGGATTCGCAGCCTTGGATTCTCAGCCTTGGATTCGCAGCCTTGGATTCTCAGCCTTGGATTCTCAGCCTAGGATTCTCAGCCTTGGATTCTCAGCCTTGGATTCACAGCCTTGGATTCTCAGCCTTGGATTCTCAGCCTTGGATTCTCAGCCTTGGATTCGCAGCCTTGGATTCGCAGCCTTGGATTCTCAGCCTTGGATCAAGTCAGTGAAAAATTAGAAATACTCGATAATTAGGTGTAATTGAAAAAATTGACCAAGATGGGCAGCACCAGCAGTTTACATAAATAAGTGAAATAGAAATTGAAAATATATTATGCAATTCAATATGCAAATTACCAGTTACCCAGGAAGAAATAAAGGTAAAAGCCGAACAAGACACATTTCTTTCTAAAATAAATTTTTAAAAATTAAGTAAAAAAGAAAAAAAAAATCAATTTTTAGAAAGAAATCCAGACTTGAATGCTTAGTCAACCTGTGACAAAAGTACGAATGTTTGCACAAAAATTAGTAACACAGATAATATTACAAAAGAAAATTTTAAATGATTTCATTGAGTGGACATCCAAGAATTTCAAGGATGAAAGTTATCTATACTGGACCAAAATAGATGAAGTCATTAAAAAATTAGTAAAAGCTGAGAGAGATTGTGTTTTAGCAGCAAAAATCACTGACCACAAAATTATGACACTGACCAAAAACATACTCAGTGGTCAAGACTGCACATAGAGTTTCCAATAAACAGATTGCATTATCTGGATAGCATTACTAAATGGCCTGAAATTCTAAGTGCAGAAAAACAACTTCTACGGTTAGAGTCAATTTTTTTTACATGAACTGTTTGCAAGATATATAATTCTGGATGCCATAGTCTTGGATAACAATTCACAATTCGCTCATAACAAAGTTAAAGATTTTTGTAAAATTTTCTTGATTGAACATATCACTACTCCGCTGTGTCACCCAAGGTTAAATGAACGAGCTGAATGGTTTATGGGTATTTTCAAGAGAGCTTTGAAAAAAATGAACTAATGAAAAAGTGAGTGAAGAAGCACTACAAAAATCATTATAAGTATACAAGATAACATCAAATAGCAATAACACCAAAAGGCATGTGACCAGCAGAATTGATGTTCAGAAGTAAAATAAAATTAGTGTTTGACAAGTTGTTACCAGGTCAAAAAAAAAATAAGAACCAATAACAAAAGAAAAAAGACACAAAATTTTTTAAATGGTTGAAAGAGTATTTTACATATTATATAAAAACTAGCAGTATAGCCTGGCATTGCTCAGGTGTAATGAAAGCTTTAAAACTAATCCATGGTCCTGGAGCTCAGAATCAGCCTAAAGAATATTTGTGTGAAGTTTGGTGAGAATCGGATAAAAATTGTGGATTTGTATAAAGGACGTACAGACAGATAAACAGACACGCACACAAACATCTTGCCTTTTATATATATATATATTATATTGATTTTCTGCACTATTGTAAGAACTGCAACCTTGAAAATTCTGAATATCCTTTCTTATGTCTTTGTCTATGAGTGTATCAAATTTGATTAAAATCGGACCACTCCTTCTATAACCCGATTTTTTTGATTATCGATTTTCGATATTTATCGGGGATACCTCGACACAAAACCTAACTAAGAACACTCGCAGACACTTATAGTACAACTGTGTAAATTTCCAAGAAAATCAATTCAGCCATTTCGGAGTCTATAGGTAGCAGACACACACACACACACACACACACAGAGACAAAGTTCCATTTATCATATAAGTTTAGATAAAAAGAAATGTAGAAAGAAAGCATAATGAGGAAAGACACAGAAAGAATAATTGTTGACCCAAAACAAAAGAAATACAAAGTTCAGTATGCAGCAAACTTGCCAGAAAAAAAAATGGGTGGAGACTAAAAAATTAAATATTTAAAAAAATAAAAAATCTTGAATGTGGGGGATATTGTGGAAAAAAATAAGACACCCCTATTTACAGAAATGAACTAGACAAGATGCCTTAAATAAAGAACTCAAGGACAGAGTTCTGATAGAGTTTTTGTTAGAGTACTGATGAAGTCAGTTGAAACATAATATTATAGCCACTAGTTGTGAGTTATAACAGTTTCAAAGTTTGGCACCTCTAAATTACATTATTTGGTAAATATCCAAAGTATAATAGTATTTCCATTGTTCAAGAATTTATAAAAAAAAAGATATTTAAGTGCCATTATCAGAACCCAATCTGATCACAATGTCACTAAAAGTTCAGTAAAAGACTCCAAGACTGCATAAAATGATGCATAGCAATGAAAATTGTTTCTAGCAACAAAGGAAAAACTATTTTTATAAAGATGATAAAATCTGACTTGAGTTTTTCTCAGAATAGAGTCTGCACTCTGATGAGAAGTAGTCAAGCCAAAATGTTCACTGCAACAGGAACATGACAGTTTTCTGAAGGCAGTGTTAACTTTAATAAATAGAGATTTTCATCATTTGTACTGTGTAACAGTTATATCTACATATACAGAGGGGGGGGCGAACAAAATAATGGAAACACCTAAGGACCATAATAGCATCAACTGGAAAATTTCATTAAACTGTCAAAAGCGTGTCTATTTTAATGTTTGTTGATTTAATGTTAGTAGTACTTCATTTTTTTTTTTGGCTAAAATTGTGATTTTTTTTTTTTTGCTATTTTTAAGATTATTAAAATCAACAGTCAGGACTATTTAAGAATTTTAAGTGATCAACTTCATCCTATGATTCAGGAACTGTTTCTAGAGAGAAATGCCATCATTCAGGGTGATAATGCACCCATCCACACGACTAAAATTGCTGATGAATAACACAAGGAACATTTTAGTTAGGTCGAACATCTCGTCTGGTCATTACAAGTCCAAGATCTCAATATCATTGAATATTTATGGTTCATTTTTGAAAAACAAATGAGGAGTCAATATCTTCCACTGTCATAATTGAATGAATTAGAGACTGTTTTAGTTCAAGAATGGATAAAAATTCCCCTGGAAATAATTCAAATTTTGTACAAGTCAATCCCACACAGAATTCAAGTTGTATTTACTGCCAATGGCGGTCCTATCTCATACTGAACTAAATTTTTTTTTAATTTCAAGGTGTTTCTATTATTTTGTTCAACTCCACGTAAGTTCATAACAATAATAATTCTAAAAAAAGAACATAGAAAATAAGCCATCACAGTTGTTTCTTACAATACATTTGGGAAAATTGCTAAAATAATAAAACATTATCTCACAACATAAAAAAATCTCATGCACAACATTTTATCAACCGTGTTTGCCATTCATAGAAATAAATTCAATAAGAACTTTAATCTGAAGAATGCCACACACATTAAAAGAGAAAGTAACTTAAATGGAAGTTTCTCTAGAGTACTACTGAGTCTTACCAAAATGTAAATCTGTGCCCAAGATCTTTTCAAATATATCCTTTCCTAAAAGATATATTTCTTTCCTAAGCCAACTTTCATAAAACATTAAAAGAAAGCAGTTAAATCAAAACCGTGCTATTCAAAATAAAGACATTTACGAAATTTCTCAAACTAAAATAAAAATGACAATTACATTAAAAAATTCGACAACAACTTTTAAGCCCTTTAATTAATTTAGCAATAAATTACATCACTTATCGCCTTTCATAGTTAGTCTGAAGAATATTTATGAGAATTCTTAAATTAAAAATCTTTGAAAACCTAACAATATTTTTTATTTTTGTTTCTGAATATTTGTTGCAAAATAAAATCTTTACATTTGCCTTCATCAGCGGATGAAATGCACAGGTGAAATAAATTTTGCCTTTTGTCTATTTGTGCATGTGTGATGATTGGAAATTTGTATGAGGAATCATAGAATTACAATGACTGAAATTTCTCTCATATGCAGTGGTTTCCAGTTTTTTTGGGGTTTTTTTTTTTTCACATTAAGACACTTTTTAAAAAATCAAAGGTTTTTCTTACATACTACTAAGTTTTGTTAGGTAAACATTTTTTCCTTATTATAATATCAAAAACTTTTAATTGTCTCTCATTGTTACCAACTGTTACTTTGTCATTCTTATGAGCTTGAAATATTTGAACCTTTTGAATGAAATAATATGAAAAAGACAAAGTAAAAAATACAAAAACTGCAAAAAAAAAAAGTAATAAAGTCTATCAACACTTAATAGTAAACTAGCTTGAAAGGCTATTTTGCTTATGAATTGAGTTCAATCCTATTTGCGTGTTCTATTCAAAGTGGTTTGCACCATGGGATAACGAATAATGGACACGTAGGTGGTGTAATGAATAAAGGCTTAGAATGAGAAAAAAAGAGAGTCAAGTTTGAATTCTAGTCAGGTTCATTAAATTCACTTATTCACAAATATCCTTGGGAAAGGTATAAATTCATTTCTTCTCCCCACCCCCTGCTATGGATAAATAGCAAAACAGACTGGGTTCTATAACCTTAGTTGGCAAACAATTTATGAAAAGGGAAACTGAATTCAAACTTACCTGGAGAGGGTTAAGTTCTGTCAAGTTATCTCACTTAATACACATGACTGTTGCCACAGCTGCAGTACATGTGGTGCCCCTATGATCCTAAGGCTTATGGGACTCATGATCATGATTAAAGGGATTCATCCTTGGGGCTGAAGTTGCTGCATGAATCCAGACAAAAACCGAAACTGTAAGCATTAATTTTCAAGATTAGCAGGCTACACAAAACATTTCTAACACAAATCTTTTTTGCTTCACAAAAATTTCACTCATTACAAGGCTCAAGAGCCTCTCAAGGTAGTGGGTTATAGCTGAAATGAAGTGTGATATGAAATGAAGAGATGGAAATAAGATATTAAAATTATGAGGATAAGGATTCACCTTTGACTTGAGGTTGAGACTAAAGTATGTAAGAGTCACCTCCAAAAAGTGGCAATTATTAGAAACAGGATGTCTCAAAGGAACTTTCAGCTTAGAGTGAGAACATGGAGGAAACTCCCAAGAAGTAGCATGATATGTCGTAAGTGAAAAAGTGTGAACTGGCAGAGCTAAAGAATGGGCCTCATCTGAACATTTGCCACGGAAAAAGCAACAGATGTTTATAACATTTGTGCCTGTGAGGAAAGAGGCTGTAGAGTAGAAAATAAGTCTATTCTGATCATTATCAAGGTCTGAAAATGAGAATTGTGCAGCTCCAGTCCAGACAGACAAAGCTGCAATACTCCATTTGGGGCTGAATCTGACCTTTGTAAAGATAAAGCAGATGAACCAAGAGAAAAAGTCGTCCCTTTTTCCAGCATCCTTAGCAATGGGTTGTATGTACGAGTACCATTGGATGTCTGGCATGAACTTGTGATGCAATAAGCATTCTATTTTATAGTCCCCTGTTAAACCTGATAAACATGAGCAAAAAAGTAGAATAAAATTTATATTTTTGCTTCATCTCAATTTGCATCTACAAACATTACCAAGCATGTGTGAAAATAAAATGGTTTTTAAGAGAGGCAAAACAGGATTCAAAAAATATACATGTGTATCTTAATTTCTCACAGGAAATTTTCTAAGAACAGTAAATCATTTGATCTTTTTTATTCTTAATTTTTAAGTTTTATATTATTTAATTACCAAGGTACTTGAGACAAAACTAAAACTGTGGAAACTTTGACCAATTTCTTTACAGATAAAAAAAATGTTTTTATCACACTTAAATGACCCCACAAAAAATTATCAATTTTATACGTCCAGTTAAAATCTGTTCCATCCAAGAGTTCTTTAATGGTTTTGTTGGGCAGGTGTTGGAATGTAGAGAAGTAGATTAACTCATGATATACAGCTCAAAGGAATAGATCATCTTTCACATCAAAGCACATGAGAAATGGATTTATCAACTCTTTAATATGAACATGGTGTTTGGCTTTTGCTTTCATCAAGATGAACATTTGGAGATTTTTTTTTTTTACTGAACATCCATAATTTTTAAACCATGTACTTATGACTTCAAAGATGATACTTGGGTTTTACCAATGCAAGCCACAAATTGTTGTTTTCACCTTCTATTGCATGCACACATGCATTATAAGATAACACAAACTTTTCGAGGAGCATATGATACACTTATTGCAAGTGGTAGCAATATACTAATAATACTAATAATATACTAATAATATAGTTTTGGAAATGTTTTATAAAATTACACGGATTTAATATTCAAGCAAATTCCAAGTCAGTTAAGAAAAGACTACGTAGCAAAAGATAAGAAAAATGAAATAATAATGGCCCCAAATGAGAGCAGTACAAAGATACTGATTAGTTTTGTCTTTTGAATATGTATCAAAAACCTGAAGCACCCCAGATCTGCTGAGAAAGGGTATAAATGCATGTCAATTGCCATCTCTTATCTCCTTGATGCCCATTTTTTTCCTTGACAAACCTTGTATCTAGTTGTTCTTCCTTTCAACTGGACTTTCATGCAGCTCTCTTCATGCCAGTAATCCCATCCTTCTCTTACCGATTCTCTGACACACACTGTGATCTGTTCCTCTTTTTCTTTACTTTCCTCTTATGTAACCCCCTGAACACCAGTGGCAGTACTGCTTTGCTTGGGAGGAAATGATTAGTAAAAAAAAAACAAAAAACAAAGAAGAATAAAAATAGCTTACATCTTATTCATTTGTTTACCAAAGTATATATATATATATATATAGGGATGGACTTATATTTTCAATTTAATTCTCTTTATTGTTAATAACTTAAATGTTCTATGTTTACTGTGTGTTAATATTTACTCTTTGATAATGGCTTATGTGAGCTGAAAGCTTAGACCCGATAAAAAAATCAACAATTACTGTGATTTTTTGTTGTCTTTCAACGATATCACCATCAAGTATAACAGACGGTATGAATGGATCCTACACAAAATTAATAGACAAAACTTGTCTATATTATTCAATGAAACCTGCATTAATATATATATATATATATATATATATATATATAATACGTTACTAATTCAAATTTTAAAATCATTTGTTTCTGATGAAGGACCAAGGGCGGTCTGAAATATAAAATATAATAGTAGAAATAAACAAATACTGTCAAAAAAACACATTTTTAAACTCAAAACGTTTTAATAGTCTTTCCTATATATATATATATATATATATATATATATATATATATTGTTTAATACTTAGTTTTTGGTACTAATAGGGTTAGACCAGTACACAGTTGCATTAAAAAGTGTTCTATACAATTATATTGTAGAACTTTTGAATATTTTTCATTTTTAAACAAGTTATTTCGCTACCTTGGTTTATAACATGAGTGGTGTCTTCAAAATTAAAAATCGCCTGAAGACACCACTCATGGTAGAAACCAAGGTAGTGAAATAACTCGTTCAAAAATGAAAAACAAAATATATATATATACACACACACACACTTACAAATTAGTTCACCTCTAAATATTTGTTCTTCATTATCACGTATGGATAACTGTTTTACCCAAGAAAAAAATAGTAGTGAAGATCTTTTGTAAAAGCATATCAACGACTGTGTGTGTGTGAATCAGAATCTGATAAGATGATAGATTAAAGTAAAAGAACAAAATAGGAAATCTTAATCTAACTTGTTTTCCTTTAGCTTCTTCAGAGAGAGAACTAAAAATTAAAAATTCACTAAGTGACTAATACTGGTATGTTGTGATTTAGGGTTGATTATTCTTGGTCAGATATGTGTTACATGGATTATTTTCTAATATATATATATATATATATATACACACACACACACACACAGAGTATGTATTTAGGCAGAAAAAGTTGAATTTCATGTATTCATTTAAGAATTGAATTTAATGAAACTTGTTTATTTAAACAATTCATAACTGTGGATTACAAAAAATAATCTTTTTCTCTGAGGCAAACATGTGAACAGATAAATTTTTTTATACTTATTCTCATATTGTGAATTCAAATTTAATAAGTTTTGATCTGTCACCTCCAGTTTTATTTATAAATTTAAAATATGTTTTTTTTTATATTACAAAGGCATATTATAAAAACAGTGTAGATTCAGAGAACTGATGGAATTAAATGACTTGGATAAAATGACACATACATGCCAGAGATACATGCCACAGTACAGCAGACATAAGTGAGTTGTTTTTTTGTGGTGGGGCGATCTTGTGTACTTTGCATCTAGTATATCACACTAGAACCCCCAGTAGATGCCTCCATATCATGATGATTTTTCATCTGCCTTGGTAACTTCATTTGATCTTTGTATGTAAACTTACACTGAACATCAGAAAGAGATAGTTGAAGTTTCTGGGACATGAAATGAGGAAGAAGGGCTTGGAGAATCTGATACTCATAGGTTAGATAGAGGAACAGGACAGGAATAAAATAATGCATGACGTACTTGATGGGCTTGAACAAATAGAAAGCAGAGCAGGGTTTGGAAAAAATAAGATAAAATTTATTAACAGCAACGAGGGACAGGAGCATGTGGAGGGTCATGATCACATAAGTTCTGAATGGACATGGCATATAAAAGAATATCTAGTAAAACTTTTCTTTATAATCATCACTTGCTGTTCAGAGAGAAGAAGTTAAATGTGGGAATAGAGAAAAAAAATTTTGAGTGATATTTGGTATCCCACATCCTTGTAAGCCTGTAACAACTTCTTGATACACTCTTGATAATCTGATAACTATGTTACCAAGGAAGCCATGACAGACTGACTTAAATGCTTCTCATGACTTCAGTTCATTTAAGAAGCTCTGCAGTAGAACAACCTATTTTCCATGTTGAAGAATGAGGTGAAGTCCTTGTTTTGTCACCTCAAAATGCTGACCCTTGTATCTGATGTGACCATGTTCCAGTTCTTAAGCTGGGATGCCAGATGATTTGACTGCTGCTTAGACATGTACAAATCACAGCTGAGCTCATTCAGGTCTTCCTGAGTGCTCCAATGGAGTTCACTGCTACTTCTTCTTCTATGTGCCCTGTCCTTTCGGGACGTAGGTGATCATGGCTTTCCACGTCTCCCTATCCCTGGTGGCTCTTAGTATGTTTTCTCCTGTTACACCACGCAACCCCCGTTCCATCATCCACCTGATCAGTCCCTTCAAATATGTTATCCGCTGCCTTCATCTGTCTCCTTTTCCTTTTATCTGGACTGTCAGTATCAGGTTCTCCAAGTCTTCCTTTCTCATTGCATGTCTCAAGAACTTCAGTTGTCTCTTCCTGATGCTCACTATTAATTTTCTTTTTCTTGCCATTCTTTCCAACACCTCATCATTGCTCACATGCTCAATTCATGATATCCACAGCTGTAGAACCACATTTCTGCTGAAGTTTTTTCTTCATCTTTAATGATGTTGTCCAGCATTCACTGCCATATTGAAGAACTGACATCACATAGCAATCCAGTACTCTCTTCTTTGTTTCTGGTGAAAGTTTCCTGTGTCTTAGTACTTTACTCAGCTTCTGGACCACGTCCTTTGCCATGACAATTTGCCTTTGAATCTCTGCCTCGCACTTTCCATCTTCTGTTAGAACACTTCCTAGGTATTTAAATTTGTGTACTTGCTTGATTCTAGTATCCCCCACCTGTATTTGACATTTTGGGTTGCCCTTTTTGCTGATGACCATGCATTTGGTTTTCTTGCAGTTTATTTGTCGTCCTTTTTTGTCACTCTCTTCAGCTTCCTTCTTTAAGAGGTTTTATAGTTTCCTTTCTGTGTCTGCTATCAGCACTGTATCATCTGCGTACCTTATGTTGTTCAAATTGTGGCCTCCAATAACAAATCCTGGAATAGCATCTAGGGTTCTCAAAATATTCTCGCTGTACAAGTTCAACAGATCCAGTGAAAAGACACATCCTTATCTTACGCCCCTTTATATTTTTGTAAATCTGCTGAAATCATTACCTGTCCGAATGCAGGCAGTTTGCTGCCAGTAGAGATTCTCAATTACTCTGATGTCTTTCCCCAAAATGTCAAGGCTACTGAGCATCTCCATCAATTCTTTGTGGCGTATTTTGTCGAATGCCTTTGCATAATCAATAAAACATAGGTACAAGTCCTTCTTCATTTGTACTGCCCTTTCGGAGAGCATCCTAATCATAAATATGGCATTCCTTGTTCCAGTGTCTTTGACGAACTCACACTGTTCCTGTCCTATCTCTGGCCTGATTTTGCTTCTCACTCTATTCATCAGGATTTTGACAATCAGTTTTGTAATGTGACTCATTAAGCTGATAGTTTAGTGTAGTTCGCACTCGTTTGTACCTGGCTTCTTCAGCAGTGCTATAAAAATCGACTTGCATAAATCATTGGTATTATCCCACTATTATATATTTCGTTCATTATTTCTGGAATTTTCTCTATGCCAAATTCTTCCAAGGCTATCAGTAGCTATATTACAATACCATCTAGGCCAGTTGCTTTGTTTCTGTTCAGTTTGGCCATTGGAGCTTCGACTTTGGACTTCAATATTCCTGGTCTGTCCTCATCCTTGTGTATTCTCAGTTGCTCTCTCACAGAAAAGATCTTTTATATATTCTTCCCATCACTGGAGTATTTCCTCTTTCTCCAATAAGATTGTTCCATCCTTGGATTTTATGCACCCTGTTGAGGAGCAGGTTTTTGTCCTGTCAGTTCTCTTATCTCTTTATGCATGTCTGCTTTATTGGTCCTGCTCAGTCTCTGTTCCTTAATAAACAGAAAAAAACAACTTTCCTCTGAAGTCAATTGTTCATATGATGAAGGAATAAGATCTTTATGTGCTGGGGTGTAGGAATAAGGAGATCATTTAAGTGAATAAAAGATCTTGTAGATGAATGAAGCTTGGGATATTTTATTTATTTATTTTTGGATGAGGCATTGATACCAGTTGTATTTGTGAGACAAAAAGAATAATCTTCTGCAGAACTTTGTGACTCTCTCCAGATGATCAGAGCAGCAAGTTGAAGGCTGCTTTCTTGTCATGAAACTATACAGTCAGTCCGTGTCACGACAGCTGTGTGTGGGCCCAAGATTTGTCCTGATCTCCAATTTTATACTCACAATAATTAAAATAAGCACTGGTCAGGATGAGAGTAATTGTTTGGTGATATTAATCACCATTATGTCATTAATTCTCTCCCTGCATCCACATAACGGAATGAATTTGTCTTGTTGATGAATCCTTAGTGTTTTGAAGTGATTGAACCTATTTGTAGAGATATGTATATAGATCACATATATGTTTATATCCACGCATACTCGGCAGTTGGGTTTAAAGAAGATTTCATTTCTCCACAATGAAATTTATCCAAGCATAGGCTGCCAAAAGGTGGCCATTATGTCAGGTTCTTTTTAAAAAGCAAACAATTCCCAAAATTTAAAGTAAAAAAAAATACAATTTCCTATTTAGGTAGCCTTGAATGCATATAGATGTGTACATTTTATGTATATTTATACAAAAACTAGCAGTACGGCTCGGCGTTGCTCAGGTGTAATGAAAGCTTTAAAACTCATCCATGGTCCTGGAACTCAGACTCATTGGACATTGGCACAAAAGACTAAAAAGCAATAATTGTTTCCAGTTAAACTGAAACCGTAGACTGAAAGAAAAATGAATGGATGTAAGTCAAATTTTGATTTCCTGGTATCGATATCAAATAATTTTTTTCATTGTAAACTGAATTTTGAAGGCTAAATAAGTCCTCTGAGTAAATGGTATCATGGCTGAGACTAAGAACTACAATTATACCTACTGAGAGCCAAACCTGAAGCAAAAACTAAAATAAAAGGGCTGAAAAAAGTACAGTCATACAAGCAGATAAACAGACACACACACACAAACATCTTGCCTTTTATATATTATTGATTTTCTGCATTATTGTACAAACTGCAACCTTGAAACTTCTGAATATCGTGTCTTATGTCTTTATCTATGAGTGTATCAAATTTGATTAAAATCGAACCACTCCTTCTCTAACATGATTTTTTCAATTATTGATTTTCGATATTTATCGGGGGTACCTCGACACAAAACTTAAGAACATTCGCAGATGCTTATAGTACAACTGTGTAAATGTTCAAGAAAATCGGTTCAACCGTTCCAGACACTATAGGTAACAGACACACGGAGACAAAGTTCCATTTATAAATAAGTTTAGATAGTGGAGGTGTGAAGTGAAAATGATTTTCATATCAGAAATCATCACCATGTATAAACGGTTTCACAGAGTTCAACTGTGCTTTCAGCCACATCACATTAAAATAACGGTCTCTATATGATCACTGATATTAAACATCAAGCCTGGTCAGTACCTAGATGGGTGACCACTTGAGGATATCAGATCCTGTAATCTTAGATGTGTACCTGGTGTAATGAACAATGGTATTGTTAATCAGAGAGCTGAGTTTCAATTCCAATTGAGTTTATTACATTCACTTATATACAAATACCCTTCGGTAAGGCATGAATCCACCTTTTGTCACCTGAGTTATAAGTCAATTAGTAAGACTTTTGCCACTAAATTCTTATTACTTCAAGAAATAATCTTACAATCTAAAAATATTTTCTCTCTTTACCTGATGATAAACCATAGAAAACGAATAAAATCAGGAGTTTGAAGTGTAAAAAATGTATAAAACATTTATAAGTATCATCATTATTTTATATTAACATATTTAATACACACATTAAAATACTATCTCTTATGACAAAACTAGCAGTATAGCCCAGCGTTGCTCAGGTGTAATGAAAGCTTTAAAACTAATCCATGGTCCTGGAGCTCAGACTCAGCCTAAAGAATATTTGTGTGAAGTTTGGTGAGAATCGGATAAAAATTGTGGATTTGTATAAAGGACATACAGACAGATAAATGGACACACACACACACAAACATCTTACCTTTTATATATATATATATATATTATTGATTTCCTGCACTATTGTAAGAACTGCAACCTTGAAACTTCTGAATATCCTTTCTTATGTCTTTGTCTATGTGTGCATCAAATTTGATTAAAATCGGACCACTCCTTCTATAACCCGATTTTTTCAATTATCAATTTTCGATATTTCTTGGGGATACCTCAACACAAAATCTAGATACGAACACTCACAGACGCTTATAGTACAACTGTGTAAATTTTCAAGAAAATCAGTTCTGCCGTTTTGGAGTCTATAGATAATGGACACACACAAACACACATACAAAGTTCCATTTATAAATAAGTTTAGATTAGATATATTTTATTTAATGTGTGTTGTTTCTTTCATATACTCACAGCTTTGGCTATTTTGAGTTTTCCTTTGCATCAATACTGTAATATATTTTGGCATTATCTAATAATATTTATTTTATTTTAACAATCATAATTTGATTGCTTGTGATGATCAGTATATGCATAAATTGCACTAAGCCTTAACAAGTGGCTACTATGTCACTTGGATTTTATTCTTAAATTTGAATTAAATTTAATTTCCAGCATTTCAAAAAATGCCAAGATGTAACTAACAAAATGTTGTGCATTTTTTCTCATTTCTTAGGTTTTAATCAATGTTTTAATTCATCAGACCTTGTGTATGTGTGTGGGGGTGCATACAGTTTAATTCTTTTTGTTTTATAATCCTGCCGAGCTTGAAAAGAACCTCCAATCCATGGTGGATTGGGGTAAGAAATGGCTCGTAAAATTCAATTCTTCCAAAATGAAGCTGCGGTCAATTCACCACCACAGACAACCGCACCTCTCTCCCATTAGCATGGAACAGGCATGCCTCCCAGAGAGTAAAACACTACGCCTGCTTGGCCTGACACTCTCAGCGGACCTCAAGTGGAATGGCTACGTCAAATCCATTGCTAAATCCACTGTTATGAAAGTCAGCTCTCTGTACAGGGCCCGGAAATTCTTTCTGCCTGAATCTATCCTGTACATATATAAATCTACCATTCACCTGTGTATTGAATACTGCTGCCACATCTGGTCGGGTGCTCCTGCTATTCTCCTCAGGCTTCTTGACAAAATACAGTGGAGAATCACTGGAGATTTAGCTGACCGCCTGCAGTCACTTTCTCACCGGTGTGATATGGCTTCCCTGTGCCTCTTCTATAAGCACTTTCACGGCTTCTGCTCGGATGAACTTAAATCAATGGTGCCTCCTAGGTATGAATTTGCACGAGATACTAGATTGGCAACTAGGTCCCACCCCTTTACAGTGAAACCGACAAAATGTAACCGCAATTTCTACTCCAATAGCTTCTTTTCTCGCACTTCCCACTTGTGGAATTCCCTTCCACATGATTGCTTCCCCGACGGCTATAACCTCCAGGAGTTTAAATGTAAGGTCAATAGACACCTCCTAACACACTAACTCACACCCATTCCCTCCAACACTCTCCCTACTATCACCCTCCCTCTGACATTTCCTATACCCAATCACTCTATGTAACCCCCTGTGCTATAGTGGCAGTGGACTGCCTTGCTTGGGGTGATATGATTAAAAAATTTATATATAATCAGAAAAAATATATAAAAAATAAAAAAAGTATGTCAAAATTACAAAAAATTAACTGAATATAAATCATGTAGATTTCTGAAAAGGCTCTCATCTTTGAAAAATAAAATAATCAAATTCTTAAAAAAAATTTACAATGAAACCTGAATGACGACAATAGTATCTGGCCAGTAAAAACTATTTTATACTGTTGACAAGGTAGATAAGACCTGATGTATACGTAGAGGAAAAAGTGTGTGAAAAGCAAAGAAAAGAAAAATCTTCAAACATAGCTCAACAAATTTAAATAATTTTATTATTGAGTATGAAAATAATGTTTGTTTTCCTATAAATTGAAAGAAACAAGTTATAAAGTTTTTTGCAAACAAAGTTTGTATAAAAATGTTGTTTTTTTTTTAAACACAAAAGAAAGAAACTGTTATTATAGGTTGAAAAGTATGTGCGTGAATCTATCATGTGGAAATCCACAATTTACTTTATAGTGTGTATGTGTTTATGATGTGATTTCAACAGCAGCCAGTAATAACTGTATTCCTACTGCTTTGTTTATATCTCACTGTAATTTAAACTCTCTGCAAACTGATTTATGAAAAGACTTGCAACAAATAACTTTGCTCTCAACATGCAAAAATTTGAGAATTCAATTTTGTTTATGATTCCCGACAAATTATACTGAAGAATATTAATTTACATTACTGCTAAGAAAAAATGAAAGTTTATATACGTAAATTGCAGCAATGTAAACTTATTTTTATGCACTCCATGGTTTATTTGTAAACCCCTTAGTAAACTCTATAGCTTCAAGTTTTCCTTTTTCAGAAATTGATGGGTACAAGATTTTAATGTCATATTTCATTACAACTTTTTTCTTTGTTTTTAATTTTCTTGAACCAAGAAATACATTCACTTGGAGGGGTTGTTGGGGAAGTTATCTTAATGGTTCTTCATGGTTCTTCATGGTTTCCCAACAACCCCTCCTTCTGACTAATCAACCCAACAAAAACCAATTTAGAAAAAATAAACCAGGAAATTCTAAAAAAAAAAAAGTATGATTCACTAAGGATTGCTACACAAAATAACCAATGGAGAGACAAAATTGAATGTATATATGACCCAGAATAGAGATTTTTAGTGTTATTTTCATAGGGTCATAGATGTTAGGGGAAAGAGTTCATGTATTAAGTGTGGCGATTAGACAGAATGAATCACCATAAATCAAGTACACAAGCACACATATACACACATATATGTATAGACATACCATCATAAAAATAAATTTAAATTACCTGTAAAATAAAATTTTAAGTTACCCTGCCATTACACTTGCAGGTTCATTCACATTCTATGTTGATTATTCTTTGGTAATTTTTGCATATTGAGTAAATTGTGGTTGAATTTTTCTATTTACTTGATATATATGCCTATTGTATAACTACTTTGTTTTACGTATGTAATTGAATGCAGGCTTTTTTTGTGCGTACAGATGAAGTGAAGTTCGAATACTTGTATATATGAACTCTCTCCTCTAACCTTTATGACCCTAACAAGATAGCACTAAAAATCTCTATTCTGGGTCATATTACTTGAATATTCCTTTATAGAATTTTGTTTTAATGTTCTGATAAAATTCATCATGATCTGAAGAGATGAGTATATTTGCCTATCAAAATAAATTATAGTTTTTTTATTTACTTTAAATGATGTCTTCAGTTTTCCATTATATCTAAATCTAAACTTATTTATAAATGCAACTTTTTCTCTGTGTGTGTGTCCATTACCTATAGACTCCGAAATAGCTGAACCGATTTTCTTGAAAATTTACACAGTTGTTCTATAAGTGTCTGTGAGTGTTCTTAGCTAGGTTTTGTGGCAAGGTACCCCCGATAAATATAAAAAATCAATAATTGAAAAAATCGGGTTATAGAAGGAATGGTCTGATGGTAATCAAATTTGATACACACATAGACATAAGGAAGGATATTTAGAATTTTCAAGGTTGCAGTTCTTACAATAGTGCAGAAAATCAATAATATATATATAAATAAATAAATAAAAGGCAAGATGTTTGTGTGTGTTTGCTGTTTATCTGCCTGTATGTCTATATTTTTTCAGCCCTTTTATTTTAGTTTTTGCTTCAGGTTTGGCTCTAAGTAGATATAATTGTAGCTCTTAGTCTCAGCCATCATACCATTTACTCAGAGGACTTATTTAGCCTTCAAAATTCAGTTTACAATGAAAAAAACTTATTTGATATCAATACCAGGAAATCAAAATTTGACTTACATCCATTCATTTTTCTTTCAGTCTACGGTTTCAGTTTAACTGGAAACAACTATTGCTTTTTAGTCTTTTGTGCCAATGTCCAAAGAGTCTGAGCTCCAGGACCATGGATTAGTTTTAAAGCTTTCATTACACCTGAGCAATGCCGGGCTATACTGCTAGTACATATATATGTGTGTGAATACTGAGGTTCATGCTGAGTGGTAATTGAATGCAATTTTTTCCTCAGGAAACTTATATTTATAATGTATGCTCAATCCCTGATATTGAGCACTTTACTCATGAATATAACTTAAAACTATATATTTATCAATATAAACCTATAGATTTTCATGGTTCAGAGCAACAAGCAGTAGAAAGGATTAGTGTTAAAAACATACAAAATTACTATTGTGTACTCAAACTATAGTTTACTTCTCCATAAATGTTATTTTTATTCTAACTGCAGTAAATAGTCTAGCACTAATTAGTAGTTTTTACTTTTTAGTCTAGTAGAACATAACTCAGAAGTATCTGATACAAATTCATTCATTAATACTTGAATCAATATTTATTGTATAAAAGTAAAGATGTGACACATGGTCAAAAAAAAGGTCAAGAAAGCTGATCTTCAACAGTTTTAAATCCAAACCTAGCATATCTCAATAATCCTTGTACCAAAACAATACATTCTTTCTTACCATTCAATGCTTAAATTAATATAGCACATATTGTGTAAAAGGAAAACTACTTATACATTGTGAAGTTAAAACCATTTCATATGGTGGTGTAGCAGTCTGCATGTTGCTCTGCAAATGATGAAGCTGTACAGTCCATTATAAAGTGTTCTTATGCTTTCTTTAGTATGCATAATGGACAGTTAGGATTTTTTTAATTCTAACATTTGGATTCTAGCTCTCATTATTCCTGTTAAGTCAAAGCTTTTATTGTTCTTTGGGTGGCCAGACATTCTGCTTTTGAGTACTATATCCTGTACTGCATTCAAAAAAGAATTTAATTTGGTGCCTATTTGAAAATAATTATATAAATTACCTTAGTGCACCATTATCTAGAAAAAATTTCTGACTAACAGAAATCTCTCTGAGTCAGCAAATATAGATCATAACTACGAGAAATAGATCTCCATGGCAAATATGCAATTTCTTTCAGGTTTTGAAGAAGGATTATTTGACTAATATTTGCTGTTCGAGCAAAAGTAAAGAAATTTTCATTTTTGTTTTAATTCTTCATTTTTTTTTTTTTTTTTTTTTTTTTTAGAATTGCTGGATTTTTATTGTGATTTCTAAGATGAGGAATTATGATTATTATATTCCTTTACATTCAGACTAGCATTCTCATCCAGATGATAAAGCATATTGTAGTGCATAGCAGGTGGTTTTTTTTTTTAATCATATTGCCCCAAGTAAGGCATTTTACTGCCACTATTGTGCAGGGGCTTACGTAGGAGGAAAGTTATGAGAAAGAGTGACAGGTTATAGGGTGTGTCAGGAAGTGGGCAAGAGAAGGATGAGAATACTGATGAGAGTGGAGTGGACGGAGAAGGAAGCATGAGAGAGAGGATGCAGGTTAGTGAGATAGATGACTATTAAGTTTACATTTAAATTCTTGGAGATTGTAGCTGTTGAGGAAGCAAGTAAACAAAAAGGGAATTCCACAGGTGGGAATTGCAAATGAAAAAGCTGCTAGAGTAGAATTTGCATTTACATTTTATTGGTTTCCTAGTAAAAAGGTTGGGAACTAGTTGCTAATCTTGTAGCTCGAGTAAATTCATGTATAGGGAGCACCAGCAAGCTAAGTTCATCTGAGTAGAAGCCGTAAAAGTATTTGCAGAAGAAACGCAGGGAAGCCACATTGTGCCGGTGAGAAAGTGACTGTATCTGAGGTGCCAAGTCAGGATCTATCACATAACAGATTCTCCAGTGGATTTTCTCAAGAACCTCTAGGTGGATAGCAGGGGCACCCAACCAGATATGGCAGCAGTATTCAATGCACAGGCGGAAACGGTTCTGAAATGCTATCTTAGAAAAACAACCACAAAATATTTGTCATCTTAGAGTGATATTCAACAAAAAATAATTCTTATCACTATATTTTGCATACATTTCAGCAAAGCAATCCAAGTAACCTTCAACAAATTTCAAACTGAACCATTTATAAAATCTACAAGGGCAGATTATTCTTGCTATGCTGATCATGTCTAGGGATATCTTGTCTAGTTCTTATTTACTCCTTTACACAATTTTTAAAGTTCAGATGGGTATTTTTATCTTTGTTGCCATATTCACAATCTTTCGGCTGTTGTACACTCCGGCCTTCTTCAGGTGAGTGGAATTTTGAACCAAACCCTCTATTACATCCACCAAAGTTGATTGTTCTAGTTCCACATGCCAATCCTCCACTGGATATCTCGGTATCAGTTATTTTCCTTTAATGCAACACTACAAGTTTTTGTTCACCTCTGCTGTAGCCAGGTATTGAACTCAAAACTCTTTAGGTCAATTTATTTTGGATCACTCAAGCAACCACTATACTTTGAGAACATTAGTGAGTGAATTTTTGAGACTTATAAACCTAATGTCTTAACCATTTTTTTAGAAGCTTATATTACAATTTTTGTTATTGTTATTTTTCTTTAGTTCTAGGTATTACTGCTTCTCATGTTGTATTCATTTCCATGCTTGGCCAGCTTAGGAGATTTTTGTGCACTGATTCCTTAAGTTTTCGTATTTTCCAGTGATGTTCTATTATTTCAACTTCGTCTCACAGAGAGTGGTGATCTCCCTTTTCTCTCCATATATGCAAATTCTACTTCAGCAGCTTCTTTTCTCGCACTTCCTTCCCATGGAATTCCCTTCCATTTACCTGCTTCCCTGATGGCTACAATCTCCAAGAATTTAAATGTAAAGTCAATAGTCATCTATCTCACTAACCTGCATCCACTCTCTCATGCTCCTTTCTCCGTCCACTCTACTCTCATCAGTATTTTCATCCTTCTCTTATCCACTTTCTGACACCCCCTATAACCCATCACTCATTTTCATAACTTTCCTCCTATATAACCACCTGCAAAACAGTGGCAGTAAAATGCTTGCTTGGGGTGATATGATTATAAAAAAAAAATTTTTTTAAATGTATGGCCACCCATGCCTGATTTTTCTATTTACCCTCATCTCATGGCATTTTTGCAGTCTTATCTTAAGTGTGCAGCTTGTTTCTACTTTATATTTCTTGCCACAGTTGCATGAGATGATGTACACACAGTTCTTAATCATGCTCTTCTTTATGGGTGGTCTTACTTGGAAGAGATGTTTGCATAGTGTTGAAGATTATGCAGACATTTCTTTCAATTAAGACCACCCCTATGGACAAAATAAAGGGTTCAGTTTGAAATTCTAACAAATATAGCCTGAAAAAGACCAGAGCGTACGACAGCAGAAACTTTGTGAATATGGCAATAAAGATGAAGACAACAGTTTGAACAATGTAAATAGTATACATAGTTAAAATATCTCAGCTCAGAAATATAGATAAATAATTGAGCAGTACAAAAAAAATCTGGACAAGATATTCCTTGACAGGATCAGCAGAATACGAATAATCTAATCTTGTAGCTTAAATAAAGAGCTCAGTTCAATGAGATCAAGAAGCACGTGATAAAAGTCAGAGGACAAAATGGTCAAAACTTTCAGATAATATCAACAAAGAGGAAGACAATAGCCTGTAAATAATAACTTTTCATCCCAGAAATTCAAACAGATATTACAACTCATTATAAAACATATTTGCTTTGGGCAAAACTTTCAGGATTAAGATTTTAAAAATTAATTTTTCTAGATATTATAATTTATTAATTTGTGTATTTTGGTTATTATAATATATTTAAATAAAAACGCACATTCATATATTTTATAGTTGTTTCCCCCATCTTGAAGATTTGGAAATGGCAGCCATAATCTTATTATGCTAGATGTTCAAGTTATTTTTTAAATTTCGCTAAATATTTTGCATTGATTTTATTTATTTTAAAGTATTGTACAAATCATTTTAAATCTTTAAGATAAATTCATAATCTTTTAGATGTATTTTTGAAAAGGTAATTATTTCACTTTTATGAAACATTTTTAAATCATTGCTTCCTGTTTTATTTCAGAAATTAATCCAAATCCTAATGTCCAAAGCTGATAAATGGAAATGCACGTTCAACAGAAATAATCCTTTTTTTAAATTGTGGCAAGGAGTTAAATACTTACAGTATTCATCCAAATTCTGTTTTACACAACCACCACTTAAACATGAGAGGTCAGTTCAAAAATACTAAACATTAAGTAAGCCTTTCAACACTGAATATATTCTTTTCAAAAATACTTGATGAGTAAAAACTTTTAATCATTGACAAAAAAGTAAATGTTCCTGCTGTCTAAATAAATCAGCTTTGAAACAATTGTTCTTCCAAATTAATAACAAAATTAACTGAACCAAAGTTAAACTTAATCAAAATGAAGAATGGTTTTATTTCGAATTGAAGAAAGACTTAATTTTGTCCAATTTGTTTTACATAGTGCAAAAAATAAAGATGCCAAACATTCATGGTGAGAGATTTGTTTTGCCAAAGGAAGAAGTTAAAGTCAGATTTTTTGATTTTATGACAGTTTTTAGTGAAACATCAGAAATTTCCACATTATTTGTTGTACCCTTTGAGAAAACATGATTTGCCAACAAAAGTCATTACTTATTACCTTAAAGACAGCTATACAAATTTTGGAAAGAGAAGGCTGGGGGAAATGTGTATAGTGTATAGAAGAAAGAACAGGAATATTGTGGGTTATGGTTGCATTTCTCTTGGGTCACTTTATGAGTGCTACTGGTACCATGTAAACCAATACTACCTGACACATGTACAGGTCATCAGCGACTAAGTTCTCACCAGGCTTTTTGATGAAGAGGTGAGCTAGACACACAGCAGCATTAAAAACAAAACTTGTCAACGAGGGGATTAAGCTTCTTGAAAGGTCAATAACCATCTAGACAGAGAGCTGTGTCAACTGAAATTAACAGCCTTGAGCAGAGAATTTCCACAAAGGAATCAGAGGAAGGCAAACTTACTAGTTGTAGAAAATTGGCTGTTTGACCAAGACACACTACACATGAATAATTCTCCACTCATGACAGTGATGAAGTAAATGCCTAGTGTGCCACCTCACCATTTACACGATGTATATTGACCAGTTAAAAGAATCCTGTGACCCAATAGAAATTAAATCCAAGAAAATTCTTCAGCATAGAAATTTTTGTCTTTGTTACCAGCTGTTAAGAAAATCCATCAGATTTGGAAAGGAATGATGTCAGTGACACAAGAACAGCACCCATTGTTGATAAAAATACTTCTTTTTTTTTGATATAGAAAATTCAGAGAAGCACCTATGATTCATTCATAGACAGCTTGGATTATTTAACAAAGTATTTTTAGCCATGGAAAATCAAAGCCAAAGATAATAGTATTATTATAGAACTTAAGAAACCTGAAAGAAAGACGATAATAACTTTACTGCAGTTGTTGAAAAAATACTCAGCTTGTTAGAGGACAACACAAAATTCCAGCTCAAATTGATTAGAGAAGAATTTAGCAGTTTTTATGAGTGTTTCCAGTCTGTTCATAAGTTGTGAGAATATTTTGGTTGAATGAAATATTTTGTTTTTATGAGGTCTGACCTGGAAGCAGTTGCTGAAAAAAAAAATTAATTAAATGTTTGGAAATGTGGTGAGCAGTGATGATAATCTATTTGATGAAGTTGTCCTAAATTCTGCCGCTTATAAAAAAAAGATGAGCGGAAGGCAATCAAAATAAGACGTAAAGAAAATGGCTCGAACTTTCCAATCAATTTAAAAAACCAAAATATTTACGTACTTAACGTCAGGTTATGAAGTACATTTTTGGTTTACCAGTCACTTAACCTTTTAACCTCTTGAAAGCCTATTTTCAAAGACGAAAAGCATTTGGTCTCACGAATGATGCAAAATGAATCAACAGCAAGTTTACTTTTGTATTCTAAACTCAGTAATGACTTAAATGGCAGTGAATTGTTGTAAAAAATTAAAATTATTTAGAGAAAGTTAACGGAATTCAAATGTTTAATGAATGCTAAAATAATAGTTCACAGTATCTGGTTTTATGTTAGTACTCGAGTTTAAAAGGAGTTACGAATTTACACGAGATACTAGATTAGCAACTAGGTCCCACCCTTTTACAGTTAAACAAATACGATGTAACCGTAAATTCTACTCCAACAGCTTCTTTTCTCGCGCTTCCCGCCTGTGGAACTCCTTTCCACAAGTCTGCTTTCCCGACAGTTACAATCTCCAGGTGTTTAAATGTAGGGTCAATAGACACCTCCTATCACACTAACTCCCAACTATTCTCACAACACTCATCTACCCAACCCTCATTCTCGGTATCCTCACCCGCCTATCACCCACCCTCTGTTATTTCCTATATTTAACCACCCTTTCTCCACTCTACGTAGCCCCCTGCACAGTAGTGGCAGTGACATGCCTTGCTCGGGGTGAAACGCTTATAAAAAAAAAAAAAAAAAAAAATAATAAAAACTATAAAAAAATGAATTATTTCAACTTTTGGATATTTCAAACAGACAAATTCAAGAAGTAGGAAAAGCGTTTCTAACTAGCAAATGTTTTCTAAGGAGTACATTGGACCTTGTTAGGGTTGGAAGCATTTTCAGTTGCATTTTAACAATAGTGCTGAATGTCCTTTGTTAATTTGATTACATTAGTCGCTTTGATGTATGGCTTCTATAAGAATTAAAGTAAAAATTCTACACTGTTTCAATGCTGAAGTCACTAAGATGAAAATGTTCTCTCTTTTTTAAGAAAAACTATTACAGCTGGTGGAGGATATTTTAGTCTGCAGAATGCAGTACCACGAGCCACGCTAAATGGAGAAGATAATATAAAGAAGAATTGGAAGGAAGTTTTCAGTAAAGACCTCCTCCTCCTCTTCCTAGAAAATCAAATAATTGATTCTAACAAGCACTGCTGATAATTAGGTGCAATGTTTATTGAACATAATTGATGAGTAAAAACTTTAGTGTCCAAATGTCGGAATTTTTACCTGGTCACCAAATAATTTTTATTAAATTCTGGCTTAACAGAGTTATCTCCATAAAAGAAAAAGTTTAAATTAATTAAAAAATTTTTACAATCTTCCAGGGAATTGATACATTTTAGAATAATTCTTTGGTGAAAAGAAACATTTCCATGGAGTAAATTTAACGTTGTTTGAAAGACATCAAAGGATAATATGGAAAAATAGTAAATAAAGTTAAGAAAAAAATATACCTCTTATTTATCTAAATCTAAACTTATTTATAAACGGAACTTTGTCTGTGTGTGTCTGTTACCTATAGACTCCGAAATGGCTGAAACAATTTTCTTGAAAATTTACACAGTTGTACTTTAAGCATCTGCGAGTGTTCTTAACTAGGTTTTGTGTCGAGGTACCCCCAATAAATATTGAAAATCGATAATTGAAAAAATTGGGTCATAGAAGGAGTGGTCCGATTTTAATCAAATTTGATACACTCATTGACAAAGACATAAGAAAGGATATGCAGAAGTTTCAAGATTGCAGTTCTTAAAATAGTGCAGAAAATTGATTATATATATATATATAAAAGGCAAGATGTTTGTGCATGTGTCTGTTTATCTTCCTGTATGTCTGTATTTTTTTCAGCCCTTTTATTTTAGTTTTTGCTTCGGGTTTGGCTCTAGGTAGATATAATTATAGTTCTTAGTCTCAGCCATGATACCATTTACTCAGAGGACTTATTTAGCCTTCAAAATTCAGTTTGCAACAAAAAAAACTTATTTGATATCAATACCAGGAAATCAAAATTTGACTTACATACATTCATTTGCTTTTTAGTCTTTTGTGCCAACATCCAAAGTGTCTGAGCTCCAGGACCATGGATTAGTTTTAAAGCTTTCATTACACCCAAGCAACGCCAGGCTATACTGCTAGTGTTTAAATTAACCAAATAATCTTTCTGCCCTATACAGCATGTAATGACCATACTCAGCATCAAACTGACAGCCTTCCTATAAAATAAAAGATGTGGAAGTGGACATTGAGGTCAACACCAAGCAATAACAACCAGTTTGTTTTATGCTTAAATGCAATCTTCAAGCCATGTGTATTGCGTACTGCAATAACAGATATTTTTCAAATTATTCTAGTGACTATTAGGTAGAAATGATCAGGGATACTAATCTACTTACTTGCAGCCATTTCATAGCATTGTTTGTTAACTTCTTGTTATTGATTATTGATTACTTAATTATTTGATAATCATTTTTATTATCACATTTATTTGTGTTTATATGTAAAATAATAGTTTTTAATATTATTTACTTAATTTGTTTTTAATGTTTTGATTCTTTATTAATTACAATTTTTGAGTAATGTATTGTATTGTCTGAAAAGTTCATACCAATTTTAAAGGGAAATTAAAACACGAAACAAAATTATACTTTTAAATTCAATTAAATATGACCCATTTTGTTGCACAACTTCTCTCCCAGAATTTTGGTTGTTTCTCAGCAAAAACCTCATTAAAGTGGGGTTTTTTTTGTTTTTTGGGGGTTTTTTTTGTCATTCAATGAATGAAAATGTTTACCACATCCCAGCAAAACTGCAACAATTTTTTCTGGGTTACCAAAGAAACATGAGGTCCATTATTATCCTGGTGAAACACCTTTCCTGTTTGCCAATTCTGGGCATTTTTCTTGACTTGCTGCCTTTAATTCATCCAACTGCAAGCAGTACAAGAAGCTCAAAGATTCCTTCCCCATCCCACCAAATGCACAGCATGATTTTCTTGAGATGAAGATCTGTCTTTGGGGATAATTAAAATTGGCTCATGTCACTTACCCCCCAAAATCTTTTCCACTTAACATTGCTGGAAACAATTCATTTCTTATGACCTGTCAAAATTTGCTTAAAAAAAAGGGAGGTGCATTTTTCTTGCATTTTATTGCATTTATATAACAAATCAGATAGAAAAGCAATCTAAAAGCTACTTTTCACTTAGATCAGTGGTTTTTAAACAATTTTAGGATTTTTTGCATGGCGATCTCTTTATAATATTTTACATAGCCCGCGGCCCCTTTTATATTAACCACAGTTGACATGAACTGGCGACTGAAAGAAAACATTTTTGGCAAACAAATATTAACTCAAAAAATATTTATTCAAAAAATGGCAACCAATTTCTATTGAAATGAAAACATTTTTCGAAAATCAATTATTCATTTCGATATTGGCAACCTTGAACATGAAAAGTACATTCAATGGGATGGGTGAATTTGCATGGCCTCAACCAGTTCTTCTAGATTTGGTTTTGTTTTGGTGAGTGCAACTCTCATGTCATTTGTTGCTTCTAATCTGTTTTGGTATTTTGTTTTGAGGGCAAGTAATATGGAATATGTCGTCTCACACTCATAGATGGTTGCAAATAGAATCAGCACATTTAGAGCCAGCTTTGCAACATTGAGATAGGTCTGTACCATTTTAATCCAAAAATCGCTACAGGACACTTCACAGAAAATATGTTTTCCGCCCCTATCATTAATCAAATCAATAAACTGTTCTTAAATCAAGTTGTCCTTTGAAGGTAGATCTTAAATGGGGAATAGAAAAGAGTTGTGGATAAACCGACAATATTTTCCAAAACTTTGTAGGTCAGGAAAATAATGAGAAATTTCTTCATGAAGCATTGATAATGGCATTTCATCACCTCAGTGATATCATCATCAACGTTAAGCTCATTTTCATCAATATATGTATTTAATTGTGGAAAAGTTCTTCTTCTCTAATTCTAATAATTCAAGCTTCATTTTAGAAGCAGTATATTTATCATGACAATGGAGTACTGTGATCTCTTTTCCTTGCAGTTCTAAATTGATAGAATTCACGAATTCAAATATATCCACCAAAAATGACAGGGATACAAGAAAACCGACATCTGAGAATTTTGCATGCATGCCTGGTTTGACATCTTTCAAAAATTACTGCCTTTCTTCACCTAGTATGAAAACTCTCTTCAAAACTTTCTCTTTGAAAAGCCATCTAACTTGTGAGTGCATGTGTACCAATAATATCTGGAGATTTTTGCTTAACCAAAGCTTGAAAACCAAAACGGCAACCAAGAATTGGTGGAGCACCATCAATACACACTCCAATGGCATGTTCTCATTTGATACCATGTGCCTCAAAAAATCTGTCTACTTTGTTGAATATTTCCATTGCAGTTGTTCTGGTGCTAAGAGTTTCACCAAACAAAAATTTGTCTTCTAAGTGCTTGTCATATACACGTCGCACATAGACACAAAGTTGGGCTAAATTGAAGACATTTGTGTTTTCATCAAGCTTGATCACAAAAAAGTTGAAAGTCGAGTTATGAATCTTTGAGACCACCTGCGACAGTATGTTATCAGACATCTCCACTATTCGCTTCCTAACAGTGTTGTTTGACAAAGACATGCTTCAATTTGTCAAGTTCAGAATTTCTGAGCACATTTGATATGATATCTTTACAGCAAAATAATATTAACCGTTTTCCAATGTTGTGGGGTTTTTTGGCAACAGCTATTTTCCTTGAAACCTCATAAGTGGCTTTTAGACCAGCTTTAATGGTTTGTGAAAACATTCCAATGTGATAAAGCCTGGATTTGTGCAATTGATCGGCTTTGCACTTAAAGAAGTCGATGTCTTTGTTTACTGAACTGGGATGTTTTGTTTCCAAGTGTCTCTTTAAATTGCTGGGCTTTAGAGAAGTGAATATCAACACCTCAGAATATAAAACACATTGTGGTTTATCTTCCCCACTAGACTCTCCTATTTAATCTAATGATGCTGGTTATACTCTGTAATCATTGTTACACCTGTAATCAAAGCAATTCAAATATAATCATGTAATTTACCTCACCTACAGTCAAAGCGACTCAAATAAAATCATGCAACCTGTAGAACACAAATATTTTCTTCTTCTTCATTTAGATTAGAGTCCCTTTGCAACAGCTTTTCTCCTTATTACATAACTAAAACATAAGCAAGGGTCAAAATAGAACTAAGGGAGGTAACTCAAGAAATAAAAATAATGCATACAAAAGGAAAAGGGGTGGGGGATAAATAAAGGAGAGTTGGAGATGAAAAGATATAATCTTCCTTTCGAACAACAATGCTGCCATTATGACTTGGTAATAATCTTGTCAGCTAAAGCAACTTCACAACATATATCTTTTTTTGTTGCTTGCAAAGCATTTTTGGCTTTACGGTTATTAAAAAAAATCAAAAAAGCATCAAGTACCTAAAATGGACCTTGTCAACTTCCATTTTCATAGAGATACAAAATTGATGCAAATTAAGTAATTTTAAACTTTTTTTCTCTCAAGAGATAATTTGAAGTTTGCTCAAATCAGAAATGTAAGGATATTCTATCTGTCAATAAATTTGACATGATCTAACAGGTTGTACAGGAACAACTATGATCAGCATGAATTTTCCAGAAAACCCAAAAGTAAAATTTTGAGATAAGTTCTGATCAATTATTTGTGTTGGTCTGGGAAGGTCATCATTTATCCATCACACCCAATGGTGCATAGGGCAGCAACTTTTTGTTGCTGTTTCTGTAACAAACTGTCCTTTGGACATTGACATGAAAGACTAGAAAGCAACAGTTGTTTCCACTTAAAGCAAAACCATAGACTGAAAGAAAAATGAATGGATGTAAGTCAAATTTTGATTTCCTGGTATCGATATCAAATAAGTTTTTTTTGTCGTAAACTGAATTTTGAATGCTAAATAAGTCCTCTGAGTAAATGGTATCATGGCTGACACTAAGAACTACAATTATACCTACTTAGAGCCAAACCCGAAGCAAAAACTAAAATAAAAGGGCAGATAAACAGACACACACACAAACATCTTGCCTTTTATATATATATTATTGATTTTCTGCCCTATTGTAAGAACTGCAATCTTGAAACTTCTGAATATCCTTTCTTATGTCTTTGTCTATGAGTGTACCAAATTTGATTAAAATCGGACCACTCCTTCTACAACCCGATTTTTTCGATTATCAATTTATAATATTTTTCGGGGGTACCTGGACACAAAACCTAGCTAAGAACACTCACAGATGCTTATAGTACAAATGTGTAAATTTTGAAGAAAATCGGTCCAGACATTTCGGAGTCTATAGATAACGGACACACACACAGACAAAGTTCCATTTATAAATAAGTTTAGATTTAGATTAGATATATATACACTATTTGTAAAGGATGGTTCTCAAACCCTTTTCACCATTTTCAGTCTTGCTCCAGCTTTATTTCCATGTCTTGAATGGTATTATTTGTTGCAAATGCAAGGGATACAATACAGTGTCAATTTTGTTAGACTTGTAAATATTGTCCTAATATTGTATAGACTGCAAATCTAAATCCTTTCTGATGCAGCCGTTGATGTGAAAGTTGCAAACCAAAATCTCTGCTACAGAAGGGTTTAATTATGTTTCATGCAAATACCAGAATTGATCTTCAGCAAATTGTCTATAAAATGTTTTGGATAATAGATTTTTTTTATTATTATTTATATCAGCGTTTTTCTTAGTTTACTGCAAAACAATTTCCTTTCTCAAAGTCTGTAAGATCTCAAGACTAGCAGCTTGATTAGCCCATCAAACTGGCCCATGAAACTTTCCTCATGGCTTTTGAATTCAAAGAGTTATTTTTTCCTCTATTGGTTGTTCTATCAAGGCTAAATAATGAAGTTTTCCCTCCAAGTAGAAGAAACAAACATGTCTTTCCCAAGGGCGTAAGTGAGAAGTGCATGCAACGGTTTCACCTGGAATTTGCCTTCTGATTCCATTTTCCACACAAATAATTTTTACGCTATCCACAGTGTATATGGGGTTGGAGTTAGCAGGATTCATGTTACTAAGAAGTGAAATGCTTAGTTTTATTATTCAAGACAATAACCATCAGATCGGAAAGTATGGAACATTCTTTATAAAACAAAAGGATTGAGGCATAAAATCAAAATGTCTAATAATGTCTGGAAAAAAGATTGCAGACAAAAAAGGAAACCAGAAATTAATAAGAAAGCTGATGATCCTGACCAAAGTTTGCTGTCAATTCCGAGACAAAATAGTCAAAGAAAGTAAGAAGAAAAGTCTAAAGACAGAATTTGTGGTCATCAGTAGAAGAGAAAGTTTCTGGTGTGAGTTTCATGCTGGTGATGTCAAAAACGAGCAAATGCACAAATCTATTTATCTAGGGAGTATAAAAAACAAAATGTGACAAATCTAAAAAACGCCTTCTGGAAAATAAGCAAAGTATTAAGAAATATGAAAATGTTTCTTGAATCAAAAGAGTGCTGAGTTGGTACATAATATCTAATTTTATGCAACATTGAATGTCTTCCCAGATGAAAAAGAGACTTGAAGCAACAGAGATTTGGTTTTACAGGACAAATACGAAAAAAAAACATGGGGAGAACAGACGAGAAATGAAAAAAGTTCCAAAAACAGAAACTACAAAACAACTGATAATTAAAATCAGAAAAAGAAAGGTGAAATTTCTGAAACACAAAATGAGGCAAGAGGATTTGGAGAATTTAATACTCACAAAATACAATGAGGGACAGAAAAGCAAGTGGAAACTCTAAGTAATTTATTAAATGCTTTTGAGCGAATAGGTGGCACACCAGAAAAAGCTGATACAAAAAAGTCAGGAAATTGTGGAGAGCTGTGATTGCTCCCATCCTGAAAGGACATGACTTGTCAAAGAAGAAATGTATAATTACAAATGTTTCATTGAACATTTTGATAAGCTTCTATCAATGATTACTACTCAGAATAATAAAACTGTATTGTACACACTATTTTACAATGCACTGGTTACCTTCTGCAAATGACATGTCTTTATTTTATTTCTCATGTTTTGTTTATGATCTGACATAACATACGTACATCGACGGAAAATATAATTATAACACCTTAAATGATGAGGCTAGTTTTGACCAAGGTACAGTATGTGTAGTCAAGGAGAAGAAGATATCCTCATCATGTACCATAGTAATGTTGATTCTAGTGTCTCCCCCATGACTGATTATTAAAAAAGAAAGCTGGTTGCTTCAGTAATGTTAAGTCTATTTGCACAAGAATATTTCATCATAGGTTTAGTATTCAAAATCTAAAAGCACATATTTTTTGTTTGATTCAAGTCATTTAAGAAGCTGAATGATTATTTGAGAGATTTTTTTATACACTATTATTCACTCAACAAATGCTCAAGAGCCACTCCATGTAGAGGGTTACAGAAAGAGGTTATTTTACAAATATATTAGGAGGAGGTACAAAATGCAGATTATGAGGCTATATAGGATAGATAACAGGTGAGCTGAAGAGATTAAAAGGGTAGTGATCAACAAAGTATACTTCAGGGAATTCTTTCCACGAAATATCAGCTCTTGTAAAAAAAGCTTTCCAAATGAAAGTTCCTCTAGTACAAATAGTCTACAAAATGAATGAGGATGATTTCACTATGTATTCATGGCAGGGTGGGTGAAAAGTTTAAGGGTTTGTTCTAGTGAGACAAAGGAACATATTTGACTTGAAGATGGTACAAGCATAATGACTGAAGAAGCAACCTCTTAAGAATTCTTTTCACATGAAACTTCCTCTTTACTAATGGAATACAAAAGGAATGAGGATGAGTCTACCATTCATTCATGACAGGGTGGATCTTAACTGAAAAGGTACGAACTTGTTGAATGAGAGAATGTTATTTATCAGGACATTTTCTATATAAATAACGACTAGTGTAGCAAGTGGCTTGCAACATTTTATCTGTAGCAAAGGGAAAATATAGTGTGGATCATAAATGCTAGTACAAAATTTCAAAGGAATTCTGCTTTTAAATTTTGGGTCGTCACATCATTGTTTATGGTTTGATACTCGTCCAACAAAATATACTGTTTTTTCAGAGAGTTTTAGTATTTACTAGTAACAAGTATATAATTGTTTAACATGCAAACAGACCGACTCCAGCTGGGACTTATAAAACTGGAAAACAACTTGGAATTAATTGAATGTTTATCAAAAGGACAATCAATTGATACAACAGAACTTCTTCCATAAAAGACAGACTGAGAACAGAATGTCCTTGCAGGCCCAGGAAGTCAAAATCATTAAACAGGTGCATGATCCAAAAGGGTCAATGAGAAAATTAGCTAAGAACGGCAGAAAAATAGATAACCATAGAGAGGCTATGTCAAAATGGTCTAGGAATGTTGCTCTACAACATAACCAAGAGAGAGATTCTTTCAGCAGCCACAATAATATTGAGGCTTCAAAGAAGTAAACCATTACTGAAATAGTAGGACTTGTATCTGGAAAAATCATTGTCATGTTCCAAAAAATTCCTAATGCTATATGCACTCATAAAAAAAGATTTGAGTCATCCAAATTATATTTTGGGTTTAAATATATAGAATTATTATTAATATTAAAATACCATAATCTTTATGAATTTAAGGACAGTACTTGATTGGCAGTTCTCATCATTTTACAGATGAAATTGCTTGATGTAAATGTAAAGTTATATGTTAAGAGTTTCCCCTCTCACACTTTTCACAAGTGAAACTCTCTTTTAGCTTCTTTATTGCCTTGCTTGGAGTAAAATGATTAACAAATAAATAAAAAACAACCCAGAAAAAGTTTGATAAGCAGTCAAAAAAATGAAACGCAATCTAAGTTACAACACTTTCGCACCTTTGGTATTTGTAAAGGGATATTGAACAGCAGCACATATGTCTAGAACATTGTTCAGACTACACTTTGCTATTCTTGTAATTAAAAGAAATGCTATTTTAGTAGTGTAATGCCTGCCCACAGAATGCCTCTGCTATTCTACATACACTTCAAAAATTTCCATGACTTCTCTGGATAACATGATCACCAGACATCTCCTAATTGAACATTTATGAGAAATGAGGACTGGACACCTGACTCGTTTAGTTAGTCCTCCCACAAGTCTTGCTATATTACAGTAATATGTACAGGAGCCATGGGATAATGCATTGCAATATTTTATTTTGCAATCTGTATGATATATATGCTTGCAACAGGAGAGGTCAGTGTCAGCACTTAAACAGGATACACAGCCTATTAATACAGAATCTGGTAACTGTTGATACAGCACTTATTTTGAAATTTGTGCATGCATTGATCAGTATATATGAATATTTAACATCATCCAATGACTTATTTGTATATTTAATCTTCAGTAAATTAAAAGACATATTTAGAGCATTACAATTTTATTTTTTCTGAATGTGCAATCTTTATTATGCAGAGATATTAATTTAGTATCGTTCCTTAAATATCATTTATTCTGTTAGAGTTTCGTCCACTCTCTCTCTCTCTCTCACTGTTTTCATGTTTAGCAAGCCAATTATGTAGATCATTATTTCCAGGTGATATCTCTTATCTTCCTAAGCACTGAGCAAAACTAAGTTAAGCTTTCGAAATACTTGGAAATCTCTTCAGGGAGCAATAAACAGCAATCAACTCAGATTTGGCTGCTCGCCTACAACTACTTTCTCACTGACAGAATGTGGCTTCCTTCTGTCTTTTCTACAAGTATTTTCACGGCTTCTCCTCTGACTATCTTTATTTCCTGATGTCCTGCCCTCATCAATTTACCTGTGCAACTAGATTGACAACTAGGTACCACTCTTTTACCATCAAAACAGGCAAATGTAACTGTCAATTCTAAGTTCTTTGCACTTCCTGCATGTAGAAATCTCTTCCCCATGCTTGTTTCCTTGACAGCTACAATCCCTAAAAGTTTAAATGCAACAGCAATTCCCATCTCCTATCTCTATGACTTCCTCTCTTGCCCTATCAACAAAAACATCTGCTTTCTTTTCTGTCATCCGTTTCCTCTCAATTTAACCCCCTGTGCACCAGTTGCAATATTGCCTTGTTTGGAGTGAAACAAGTTAAAAAAAACATTACTGTTGCATCATGAGTTCACACCTCACTGGGTGTCCCATATTTATAACTTTATTCTCTGCCATGAAAAAATGACATATTGTTATGGAAACGCTCAAATTAAATGAAAATTTATTCATTTTACACCCTATGAATATTTTCTAAACAGAATAAAACTGGTCATCTTATTGATGGAAAATTTGTGGTGATACCGACTGAGCAAAAGTGAGGGAGTGGATGTTTGCTCTATACTGACCAAAAAGCAAATGAACAAAACTGGTCGTTGCACATTTGAGTTCACACAGATGTTTCAGCTGAAAAATAAAAATTAATCAAATATCAAATTTCCATTTTGCGAGCCTACATGAATTTTATTTACCAGCCAATGGGAAGCCCAGAATCAAATACAAGTGTGAAATTCAAAACGAGCTGCTTTTGATCCAAAAAGTAGATATAAAAAGCCAAGACAAAAAAGCACCCAGCAGACAGACAGGCGAGAGTAACCAGTGTCTCCCCTTGACTTAAGTCGAGCAGCTACTATGCTTGCCTCTTTCCTTCTTCCCTGTCTCAAAAGTACTTACTGACCTAAGGAGCGACTACTTCAAAGACATTCCTCACATACCTCCGCTCCTCACATTCCAAAGCACTAATTATCTTTTTCAGCATATTATTTGCCATGAACACTTTAACCTCTGTTGGACCTATCCTTCAAGCATTACTTTAATTGTAAAAACATTAATTGATATATATATATATATATATATATATATATGTTATTTTATACTCAAATTGCTTTTCTTATAATCCTTTTATGACTTATAGTGGGCTATCTACCACAAGGCCAAATTCCGTTAACCTGCAACAGTATACAACTACCCTTCACTAGAACGGAATCCTACTACAACCAGAAAAGAATAGATAAACAACCCACTATAAATTCTTTTCACCATATCTTAACATAATGATAATACAAATATAAAATAATATAAACTAGACCAAATATTAAAGACCCAAAGTAGGTTGTGGTATAGACCAAGAGGAGTTACCTTTCTTGATGATGATTGTCTCCCTTGAAAAATGAACTCTCCCTTGCTTAGATATTATAAGTAAGAGGTCTAACCATGCTTACCCATTCAAGCTCAATAAAGTAAGCCTTATCATGCCTTCAACTTGTTATAACTCAAGTAATTGTTGAATATCAGGGTAAAAACTTTTTCTTTATGTTAAGTGAACGTCATTTCTAAATGATTTATGATTAGCTAAACATCAACCAAATTATTTTTAGCAACTGCAATCACAGTAGCAGCTGTGCAAATAAGATATGTGCATGTTGCATAGCAACTATTAGTAGAAAATGTAAAATTGGCAAGCCAGGCTCAAATTTTCTTTGAAACTAATGTATTTCTTGTTATGTAAATTAACATTATTTTTTTGTGTGATGCAAATTCTTTTTGTAAACTAATGTTTTGTATGTAGACTTCTTGTACATAAACGAACCTATACTTCATTCCTTTATAAACTGTGCTGGATTCTGTACAGAAACATCAATAATGTTGTTCTGCTATGTTTTTTCATTGAATAAAGCCTTTCTAAAGGTTGTGACTATCTCATCTTCCTGCTATTTTGAAATACATTCAAAAATTCATGTTGTTTCTTTTTGCACAAATGCCTTTGAGTGAAATAAAAGGGTAGACTAGGCTCTCAAGATTTTGGTGGCAGAGAGTTTCAAAGAAGATCAAATTCTATGTGGTGATACTGAGCAAAAGCGATGGACCAGATGTTTGCGTTTTCACGACCAAAAAGTAAATGACCAAAAGTCATCGCTGTGCCACCAGCTCCACACAGATGTTCCGGTTGAAAACTAAAAATTAATTAAATATTAAATTTCCAGTTCGCGAGCTTAAGTGAATTTTATTTATCAGCCAATGGGAAGACCAGAACCAAATACAAGTGTGAAATCCCAAATGAGCTGCTGCAATCCAAAAAGAAGATATAAAAAGTGGATACAGAAAGCATCGACAGGCAGACCAATTTGAGGAGAAGAGACTAATTAGTATCTCCCTTGACCCAAGTCAAGTGGCTTACTATGCTCACCTCCCTTACCTCTTTCCTTCTTCCCTGCCTCAAAAACTACTTACTGACCTAAGGAGCGAATACATCAAAAACATTCCTTACTTACACGCTCACAAATTCCTAAGCATTAATTCTCTATCAGCATTTTATTGCCATGAACATTTTAACCTCTGTTGGGCCTATACTTCATGTATTAATTCAATTGTAAAAACATTAATTGATATGTGTTATATATAAAATGTTATCTTTCAACTCAATTTGCTTTTCTTGGTTTATAACCTTTCTTTATGACTTATAGTGGGCTATCTACAACAAGGCCAAATTCCGTTAACCTGCAACAGTATACAACTACCCTTCACTAGAACGGACTTTCTACTGCTAACTAACAGAAAAGAATAGATAAGCAACCCACTATATCTACAAAGTAAAACAAAATATAAAGATGTTATTTATTTACTAATTTCAGGAGCCATGTAACTGCATGCTAGCAAATACAAAATGTTTGGATGGAAACTCATCAGTCCAAGAAAGAATAGTAATTCATAAGTCTGATCACCTAAAAAGTATTTTAATAAAGATTTTATAAATTTTAACCAACAATAACATTAACTGTTTGGCCAATGAAAGCTAAATGTTTCTTGTATGGAAATGACTAATTCTTCTCCTATGTGTTCTCTTCCTTCAGAATGCTAGCAATTATGGCTCTCTACAACATCCTACCAATACTATGTTTTAACTTTGAACTTTCCACAAATGACAATATCTGGCCAAATTAAAATGTAACCGTGTCATTCAAAAACTCTATTGTAAATATGGAGAGAGAGAGTGAGAAAGAGAAAGAGAGAGTTAGAGAGAGAGCGAGAGAGAGAATACAATAATTTTTCAAGTTTATTAAATTTAATATACGTTTAAAAAAGATGTAAACAGAAATTCATAACCAAAGAAAAATCACCCTACCATAAACTGTGGGTTATTTTAGATTTCAGAAAGAATTTGGGAACACTAACTACTCGATTGAAAATACTAGAATATGCATTTTTTCAGGGATTACAATTCTTCATGGAAACTTTTGAATCAGATAACTATGAAAGCAAAACATGACATTCTCAGATATGAAAAAACAGTTGCATTTGCCATAAAGGCTTAAGAAGCACTTGGGCAGAAAGGCCATTGGCCAAAACAATTACATAAAATAATATGTAACTGCTAGCCTGAAAAATTCATCAAACAATCCCAACATTTTACTCCAATATTAAAGATAAAATGATATTTTCACTATTTATACATTGTTGAAAAAGTATGTCCCTAGTAAATGTTTTCTTTTTTTTTTTCAAATTGTGTCACTTTTCAAGGATTGAACAATCAAAATAATGATTTTTAAAACTATCTCTTGCTTCTGAATAAAACCAAATAAAATTGTCCATGCTGTGTTTGATTTGCATTTGGAAACTTATACATTTTTTTTATTTTGTTTGAAACATTATTTAATTTCTTTTATCTTTGAACAGGGTTTGCATTTTCTTTCTTTCAATCAATCTAAACTCACTTCACTAATTAAGCCACTGATGATTCACTGTCCAAATATATTTTAATGCAATTGGCATCTGAAAAATTATAGATTAGAAATAACGAGAAAAAGAAAAGGCAATTTGAGAGAAGCGCATTTTGTCCGACCAATGCAGCAGTTGTCAAATTGATCAGAGCTTAGTACGAAACAAGACCGTCAAAATATTTTTTCTTAAAACCTCGTTACATCAATTGTGGCTTAATTGGTTTTTAAATTGGCATTTAACATTGTCGGAATTTTTCTTGATTTTCCATTTTCTTCTTTTTGCAGTTAAAGCTTTTTGATAAATATTAACCAAAGAATATTCTAACATTTGTTACGAACAAAATATTTTATTTTTACAAACGTTTCCAGACAATCTTGAAAAAAAAAAAAAATTTATGAAATATTTATTCAGTCTTAAAACTTTCAATAAATGATGTGATCTTCATCTGTTAATTCAATTTTTTTAAGACAATGTTGTTAATTATTTTTCTTCAAGAACCTAAGACGAGGTTACCATTAATTATTCCTCGTTGCAAAATAAAAGAATCAAGCAGAGAAATTTTGCCAACAAAAATCAATATTCAAAATTATTTAATTTACTTCTGTCTTAACCTGCTTTTGCGTCTCTTCCAACCAAACAATATTAATATAAGATGCATTTTAATAAAGACATTTTTCAGGCAACTGTTTGCTGAAGCATAATCTGCCTCCATTAAGTCTCAGACTCAAATCCTCTTAGGCTAGTACGATAAAATACAAGGCATTACTTTTTAGGTAATATCAAATCATGAACCCTATTTGGCTCGTGATTTTTATCTACACAAAAAATATGAGGTGAGACAAAGTGTAAATAAATAATCTATAAGGAATTGCTGAAAAGGCTTTAGTCCAACTGCTTAAAGCTGAGTAAATATCACATTTTTTTTAATCATTTTTTTTATATAATAATATCACCCCAAACAAGGCATTTTACTGCCACTGTTGTGCAGGGGGTCACATAGGAGGAAAGTTATGAGAAAGAGTGACAGGTTATAGGGGGTGTCAGAAAGTGGGTAAGAGAAGGATGAAAATACTGATGAGAGTGGAGTGGATGGAGAAAGGAGCATGACAAAAAGGATGCAGGTTAGTGAGATAGGAGATGACTACTGACTTTACATTTAAATTCTTGGAGATTGTAGCTGTCAGGGAAGCAAGTAAACAGAAGGGAATTCCACAGATGGGAAGTGTGAGACAAAAAGCTGCTGGAGTAAAAGGGTGGGACTTAGGTGCTAATCTTGTGGCTCGAATAAATTCATATATAGGGGGCACCAGTGAGCTAAGTTCATCAAAACAGAAGCCGTGAAAATATTTGAAGAGACACAGAGAAACCACATTGCACTGGTGAGAAAGTGACTGTATCTGAGCTGCCAAGTCGGGATCTATCACATTACAGATTCTCCATTGGATTTTGTCAAGGACTCCTAGGTGGATAGCAGGGGCACCCGACCAGATATAGCAGAAGTATTCAATGCATGGGTGGATGGTAGATTTATATATGTGCAGAATTGTTTCAGACAGAAAAAAACTTCCTGGCCCTACACAGAGAATCAACTTTCTTAGCAGCGGATTTAGCTATTGATTCTATATAATCATTCCACTTGAGGTCTGTTGTGAGAGTTAAACCGAGAAGGCACAGTGTTTTGCTTTCATGCTAATGGGGGGGGGGGTAGGAGCGATTGTTTGTGATGGTTAATAGATAACAGCTTCATTTTGGAAGCATTAAAATTTATGAGCCATTTCTTCCCAGATTCTGCCACGTGTTGGAGGTCCTTTTCAAGCTTGACAACAAGGTTTACTTTGTCGGCCTCGGCAGATTTTTGATCAAGGCGAGAGTAAACTGTAGTGTCGACAGTGTATATGTCTAATCGGGATCTTATTACATTGAGGAGATTGTTCATTTAAATAAGGAAAAGCATAATAATTGTAATGATGCTTCTTGGTCAAACAATGAACTTTTCAACACATTACCATACATAGTGTGAGAGAGAGAGAAACATTTAAACTAAACCACAATTTGATGACTCAATTTAACCACATATTACATTAAAAAGGACAAGATCTCAGCACTATGTCACTACGTAACATAAAAACATTCCATTTAAATTCTTAAGTTAGTGGCACCATATCAAAATAGCATAAAAAAAAATTAAATTTGAAATCTGGATCGAGTCATTGTCCTCATGTTATATAACAAAAAGAAATCAATTTGAAATCTGAATCACTGGCACGATACCACTTCCACATAATAGCATTTAAAGTGAATTCTAAATAAAATCATTTCTACCCTGTCACTGTCAAATAACAAAAAAGAATTCAAATTTAATTCAGAATCAAGTTACTGGTAGCACATCACTCTTATGTAACAAAAAAAAATTCATTTTGAATTCTGAATTATGTTCTTTGCACAATGTCATTGTCAGGTAACAAAAACAATTCAATTTAAATTCTGAATAAAATGCTTGGCACTATGTTATGGTTAAATAAAAAATAAAAATACAATTTGACTTCTGAATCAAGTAATGGCCACACGTTACTGTAACGTAACAAGAAGGATTCAATTCAAATTCCGAATTAAATCATCGGTTTAACGTCATTGTCAGATAACAGAAACAATTCAGTTTAAATATCTGAAAACAAATATTCTGATTAAAATATTTTTTTGTTTAGATAATATTTAGATTGTTTTAAGCTCCCTGACCTTGATCAGGTTAAATCTAATCTACTTCTGATACAAAAGTTGTATTTTCTGGATTAGAATTTGCTAATTCTTCTAATAAACATAACCTGACATGAAAGTTTCTAAGAAACAGTGGCGTGCCATTGAATTCTCTCCAATACAGACAAATCTGTACTCACTGACATTCATTGATGCTTGACGACTATTTACATTGTAGATGTGATCACAGTTAGGTGGTGGCTAATGTGTTTCGAATACAGATTTTTTTGTGAGTGTGACATGCAAACTCACATTCATCTGGTGCAAATGTATAACAAGCAGTGGTAATAGCATTTAACAGCTTAAAACTTTACTTCATCCAATTATTTTATTGCATTCTGTCATATTTTTTGTACAACTACTTAGAAAATGTTATAATCTTGACATCCCTTGCTTATAGATAGACATGAAAATGTTAAGAGAGAGACAAGAAAGTGGAAGAGAAAGCGACAGATTGACCTTAATGAGAAGAGAGTGTGAGAGATGAAGAGAGCGAAAAGGGAGTGTAAGAGAATGACATGTTTAGACGAAGATAGAGAAAGTGAGATGGTGACAAACTAAGATAGAGGCAGGAGAGAGAGAGAGAGAGATGCAAAGCTTTTGAAACATGGAGAGAAAGACCTGAACAGACCAAAATGCAGAGAGTATGGAATAGATGGAGAGAGGGAGAGAGTAGAAACTAACATGGTGAGAGATTGACAGAGATTTGCAGAAAAACAGACAGGCAAAGATACCCACAGATAATAGCTTTTGATTTACTAAATGATTATCAGAAAAATTTAATCAAAATCTAAACCATTTTCTTTGATTTGATATCTCAAAAAGTGGGAGATGAACAGTTTTGTTGCCGGAGATATTCAAGAATAGAACTTCTAAAGGGTGAAACTTTTTCTCCCCAGTCATCCAGAAATGTTTTCAATTCATTTATGAAAATGTTAAAATGCTTAAGATATCCACCCTAAAGCGACACAAGAGAATATATAAACGGCCTGAAATTCACTAAAGGGAAATATTCATCCATCTTGATAGAACAAGCAAAGGACTGACATCAACAACAAACTTCAAATGTTCTTCAAGAAGCAAATTCTTTCTTGTTTTTGCTCTTTTCATTAAAAGATGTGTTCAGAATCAGACCTCATCAGGTTGGTAACAAAAAATGAAAAAAAAAAGGAACAATCACTTATGGATATGACAATTCATGAAATTAATTTACTGCCAGTCCCTTGATAGAAATTAACTAATTAAAAGGAAATTAATTAACAATTTAATCTTCACTGATAGAAAAAAAGTAAGAACAAATTCATTAAATTTAAAATTTAAATTACATTTTAAGGAATCAATCAACTGATATTTTCATGATAAATTTTAACCGACAATTTTCCCATTTTACACACAAATGAAACAAATCCTAAATATGAACAAATAAATTATTTGGAGAATATTTTCAGAAGTATTTTATAAGCCCTAAGAACTTGATCTTTAGTCTAATACTCTATGTGATAAAAATGAAAACCGATTTTGTTTTTAAAAGAAAAAAAGATTGCATGCAGAATGGTAAACTGAGCACCTCTTACAGTGACAGTATGTCATTCTTGAGAAAGATGTCAGCACCTTTTAAATTCTTTCCAACATTTCAGGATGTTTTAATCTAAAGGAATATCTATCCATGATACATTTCAGGCAGGAGAGGCTTATTAACCATCCATAAAAAGCCATGGCCTGAAGTTTCTGCTTAAACAATAGTCTTCTACTTACACAAGCTCTATCCCTGATATTGAACTCTTTTATCCATAAATACACCATACCTTAAACACATACACACACACACACATATATATATATATATATATATATATATATATATATATATATATATACAGAGACACAAATGTAAGTTTTAAAAATGCAAAGGAAATACGAAATTAATTTTCTAGAATTTACCTGAACGTTTTACTGTTATGATTTTCACTGCCAATGAAGGTGAACTGACCATTTTAGACATCCTTAAAAAACAATAGACTGAGAGAAAATTAAAATAATTGAAGTAAAGCTTCCAACTTTAGTTAGCTTCTTTGTTCTGTTTTGGGGTTTTTTTCTCCCCTTCAATCCATTTTGGGATGATTTCACTGAACAAATTTGGCAAGTGACCAATTGATATTGAAGATCATCTGGAAACTAAGACAAACCAAAATGACATTTCAGACTCTACATGGAAATTTATTTTCAGAATTGGAAAGGAAACCTATCATCCATATAGAGATTAACTGATAAATAAGAAATAACTTTTTATTAACCTTATTTATTTATTTATAGGATGAGAGGTAGTGAAGTAACTTTGCCGGCAGACTCAATAAAACAGTGGTAGAAGGTCATCATAAACTTGCTTTCTAAGTTGTTTTTTTTTTTTTTACCAAGAATTCTCAGTCAATAAAGCTGTTGCTGCACTTCAGGAATTAACATAATGGTATTTGCTAGTCCAAGAGAAATCTTCCACAATGCTCATACTGAGAAACCTAATTTTATCCACCCTCACCGAACAAACTTCACCGATAACCAAAGAGACAGGTGCTGGTGCATTTCCATGAAAGTCAACTGCCGGCGCCTTTAAACTTTAAGGTACCTGAAATAAGGTCATTCTCCAGAGTTTTGTACAAAGAATCTTTGAAATCCTTTAATTTATTTCTCTGATAATCTTGAAGAAATCAGTGAAAAAGTTTACCAAAAAATCTTCATTAAAAAACAATATTCCAAAAAGAGAAACCATTAATTATGTCCCATGTTCTTTCGTGATATCATCATTCGTGATTCTTCACAATTTTTTGTCCTTTGTAATTCTTAGTAAATTTTGTTTTTATGCGATCTCTCCCAAACCCTGTTCTGCCATCTATTAACTCAAGCTCACAAGCTAAGGTATGCATTGTTATCCTCTGTTCTTCTTGCCATCAATAAGTCCTATAAGTGTCCTATTCTCCAATTTCTCTTTTTTCATTAGGTATCCCAGAAATATCAACCATCTCTTTCTCAGTATAAGGGTCTTTTTTGTTTTCATTTTCTCTAAAACTTCGTAATTGCTCATGTTCAGTCCATGGTATTCTCAGCATCGTCCTGTAGAACTACATTTCTCTTGCTTCAAGTCTCTCTTTCATCTGTGACAAGATTGTCCAGCATTCATTATCAAATAAAAGGACTGATGATGCATAAAAAAGCAGTTATATATCAACTCAAATAAAGACGGAATTTTTAAAAACAAATTTTATGTGCACCTTTTCATCAACTAGAGTGAAATGAAGTGTTTTTTATTGATATGTTCACAATGAACCCTAATCACTGTGACCTTGTGTCAGACTAAGCTCAAACAGTTAATTATTTATGGGCACCTGTCATAAGGTTAGCTAAATAAATTCCCAAATGTACTGAGTTTAAATCTTCCCAATATATCCAACTAAAATTGTGCTATGTCTTACCTTAACTTTGAGAAATAAATCTATTCTTGGAAATCTTTGACAAAAGACTATCAACAATATGTTTTTCTGAAACACATAAAAATCGAGTAAATCACTGAATGTTGATCAGGACTGAAGCAGTTCGACTGCAATGTCTATGGAAACTGCATTCTGTTGCAGAAACAGAAAAGGTGAAAAGATTTATGTGAAGATAATGGATTGTCTATGAGTAGGACATTTAGTTTCTAACCTTAATGGCAATGCTATATAAACACTTGGAGTAGACAAGGTTCAAAATCCCTTGATGGCTTCCTCTGATGGCTTCCTCTGACGATGGCGTCCTCTGTAGCTGCTGATTATGCATGAGAAGTACAATGAGTCTAAAGTCAGAAGAAAATACATCAAGATTACCACATTGTCTTTGAGGAAAGTTTGAAGCAAAATTATGAGGTTTATGTGAAAAGAAAGTGAAGTTAATTTTGGTGACAATGAGACTTGATCAAGATTTCAAATGCAGGAAAATAAAAGATGATATGTCGACATAAGGACAAGCCAATGTTCACTGTTTGGTTTTTGAGTTTCAGTTTTGTTTAATGGCATATCAATCTCTGTGGTTATTTAATGCCAAAAAGGTAGGGTTTTAAGGGTTTTTTAATATTCAGTTATAGTGAGAAGGTTGAGTTTAGAAAACTGAAGATGTCTTCTAGTTTTGTATTCAAAAATGTACTGCTGGTAATAATTTTTTTTCCTTCAAAAATGTGTTATGGGAATAATTTTTTCCATCAGCAAAGTATTGTTGAAAATATTTTTCCTTCAAAAATGTATATTTTTCTTTAAAAGTCCATTTTTATGCATATATTTCTATAAAAGTTTTTCATAGTGTTTTGACCCCAATTTGGGGGGGGGGGTTAACTACTTGCCCATAGCTGTAACCCTAACAGGTGCTACCACACTGGGTCGGGGTGCACCTGGGAACAACAGCAATTAAGAGGTGGTATAAAGGACACAAACACAATGTCTGCAATATCTCTTGAGCTGATTATTTAAGAAACAGAAAGAAACAATCTTTGAAGATTCAAAGAAATTCTTTAAGAGAATTTCTATATTAAAGTTCATGGTAGAATCACTGAGTGAATTGGACCAGCATTTCTTCTATGTGCCCCACATTTCTATCAGGTTGTAGTATTTCTTAAGTGTCAGTCCTTGCAATCAAATTCAGAATTTTGCCAAAAATTAGATAAACACTAAAATACACTGAAAGGCTAATAGCCAAATTGTATTGAAAATGGTGCATTCGTTTTTGTTAGCAAACAAATTGATGACAACTTGCTTCTGAGAGGTACATTGCTTTTTTGGCCTTTGAACTACTTTGGTATCTGTTGATCAAAACTGATTATGAAACAAAATGGGAGGAAACAAAAAAATAGATAAAAAAGTGGCATCAAATATGATTTACAGTGAAAAACAAGGGATGAAACTTCACCCATATTCATATATATATATATATATATATATATATATATATAAAAAGACCTTTCTATAAAACATAAAAGCTGATTTGTTGGACTATAATAAATTTAGCCCTTAAAATAAGAGGAAAATATATTTCTAATTTTGTTCCCTCATTATAATTCTTCTCCTAAGTATTGTTTTTCTTCTAGATATGAGCAATCATTCTATAAACAACTTTCTGTTCTTTATAGGTCTATTCAAATTTTGTCTTTTTTGCTATTTCTCCTAATCGCTGTTTTCCCAACCATTTAAACAAGCTCAGTAGGTATGTGATCTTTTCTTCTCTCAGTAGGTATGTGATCTTTTCTTCTCTCAGTAGGGATGTGATCTTTTCTTCTCTCAGTAGGGATGTGATCTTTTCTTCTCTCAGTAGGGATGTGATCTTTTCTTCTCTCAATTCTGCTTTCAATATTTCCTGTGAGTATCAAATTTTTCTAATTCCCCTTTCCTGATTTTGTGCCCTAGAAATTTAAACTTTTTCTTCTTGACATTATGCATAGCTGTCTTTTTTGTTTCTATATTTACTAAAACTTTGTTACTGTTTACATGTTTAGTCCATGGTGTTCTCGGCAGCCTTCTGTTACTTCAAGTCACTTCTTCATTTGCCAGGAGATTGTTTATGGAAGTAAATGTTGGACAAACACTGATATTACATAACAGTTCAGTACTTATTTCATTGTTTCTAATGAAATTTTTCTTGTTTCTTAATACTTGCTTAGTTTTGAAAGGCATCTTTTCCCTATCCCAATATATCTTTAGATTTTCGTTGCACACTTTCTGTCCTTTGTTGAAACACTTCCCAGATATTTAAATTGTTGTATTCACATGATTTTAGTTATTTCAAATTTTTAGTTTATATGTCCTGGAAAGGGATATATATATATCATTCAAGGTAGCAAGCAGTTTTGGCAAATATAACTGGGTAGGACAATCTAACAAGTAGATAATGAACAGTACTCATCGTATGCAGTATCCTGAGACGTAGGTGACAGACGTAAACCAATAGTCGTAGACCAGTAAACCTCTAGTGGTAAACCAATAGACCTATAGATGTAGACCGCTATACGACCTCGCCTTTGTCTGTATTTATGACTGACACCAGCCAATCACATTACTGTGAGGGGGAACCAAGGTGTATGTATATTTATTACGTATTCATTATATCAATATGTTACACTTTTTCTTTTACTGGCAAACATGAATTGTACTTTCAATTGATGTTTCGTCTTTTCTTCTCACTTTCCTTGTAACTTTTCATTCAACACCGTGTCATCTTCATATCGTGCGTTGTTCAGATTGTGGCTGCCAATAATGAATCCTGATAGGATTTCTAATTCTCACCAGGATCACCTCACTGCAAAAGATGAATAAGTTCGGTGAGAAGACACATCCTATTTTTTTTGTACATGGACTAAATTCATTTTATCCATATGCAGATGGTTTTCTCCCAGTATAGATTCTAGATTATTCTAATATCCTTCTTAACTTAAAAACTTATATTCAGATCTGAAACAAGTTTTCTCTTGCTTTGAATAAATAAATTGATTCACTCTACAAAGACAGACATCCAACTTGACATAGAAAAAAAAGGAAGTGAAATCAAACACATATTGCATCAGTTATACATAGAGAGTGCACTCAAAAAGATATTAAGCCAAAGATATTTATTTGAAGGTTCGCAATATTATGATGGAGGTGACTGATTATTGGCCACATATACGGATGGTGATTAATACATGCTGACTTGTGTTTTCTCTGAAGGAAACAAATCCAAACTTCTCAGCCAGTTCAAATTTAGTTGATGTCTAAAATTATTACTTTTTAATAACTTTTATAATAATTTTTTTACTTAATACAAACTTTTCTTTGGATAGCAATTGCTATGAATTTGTTTCTTTCCAACTGTTTTAATCTTTGTCATAATTTTGTTCACATTATGATTTCTTATAAAAAATTGATTTTTGTTGATGTTTGTTTTTTTGGGGGAGGGATTTAAATATCTTTTCCTTCTTTTATGTGTATTCTTTATTATTTTGAAAAATGTCTTACACTTGCACTTAATAAACTCTCCAAATGAATTGCATTCAGAAAAATAAAATCTCATCCTCGGTATTAAAAATAACATGAGTAATCATTTGCCATTCAAACTGGAGAAAGGTTTTAATCTCAACTTATAATTATGCCCCTGAATCCAACGAATACGGCAGATATTTGTTGGACAGAAGCAGTTGGATAAACTGATGGAGTTCGCACCAGAAACTTACCAACTAAGAATTGGATGCAGATTAGAGCTCCGTTGATTGATTGATTTTTTATGGCACATCAACTTCTTGCAGGTCATATAAAGCTAAAAGATTTGGTGATGGTCAAAAGTAAAATTGCAAAAGAAATTATTCCTTCTGTAATCCAATTAAAAAAAAGTTTTAAAAATGTTTTGTTACTCTGGAAATACTATAATGGTAAATTCCCTAACATTTGAGTCAACAAAGTGAAATATGAAAACAAGCAAACACATACACAGTAACACAGGAAGAGAAAAGATAAAATTATTTTCTTTCCATTTCATTGTATAATTCTTCAGAGTTTTTTTTTTTTAATCATGTCACCCCAAGCAAGGCATTCCACTGCCACTATAGCGCAGGGGGTTACACAGGGCAATAGACGAGTTAGGATGTACATAGGGGGAGAGTTGGAGAGAATGGGAGGGTTAGTGTGTTAGGAGGTGTCTATTGACCTTGCATTTAAACTCCTGGATGTTATAGCTGTCGGGGAAGCAAGCATGTGGAAGGGAATTCCACAGGTGGGAAGTGTGAGAAAAGAAGCTGTTGGAGTAGAAATTGCGGTTACATTTCATCAGTTTCACTGTAAAAGGGTGGGACCTAGTTGCCAATCTAGTATCTCATGCAAATTCACACCTAGTGAGCACCAGTGATTTAAGTTCATCAGAGCAGAAGCCATGAAAGTATTTATAGAAGAGGCACAGGGAAGCCACGTCACGCCGGTGGGAGAGTGACTGCAGTCGGTCAGCCAAGTCACTATCAATCATGTTACAGATTCTTAGCTGTATTTTGTCAAGAAGCCCAAGGAGAATAGTAGGGGCACCCGACCAGATGTGGCAACAGTATTCAAAACACGGGCGGATGGTAGATTTGTATAAGTGCAGGATAGATTCAGGCGGAAAGAATTTCCAGGCCCTGCACAGAGAGCCAACTTTCATAGCAGCAGATTTAGCAATGGATTCGACATAGTCATTCCACTTGAGGTCTGCTGAGAGTGTCAGGCCAAGCAGGCGTAGTGTTTTACTCTCTGGGAGGCATGCTTGTTCCATGCTAATGGGAGGGAGGTGCGGTCATCTGTGGTGGTTAATTGACAGCAGCTTCGTTTTGGAAGAATTGAATTTTACGAGCCATTTCCTACCCCAATCCACCACGGATTGGAGGTCCTTTTCAAGCTCAGCCGCGAGGTTCCCCTTATCATCAACACCAGATTTTTGATCGAGGCGAGCGTATACTGTGGTATCATCAGCGTACATGCCTACTTGTGATCTTATGGCATCGGGGAGATCATTGATGTAGATTAGAAAGAGTGTAGGACCTAGGATAGAGCCTTGGAGGACACCCACGTTTGTAGGGTAGTTCTGGGAGGCATGTCCGTTTAAAACCACCTTCAGTGTGCGGTTGGAGAGGAATGACTGGATTAAATCCAACAAAAGTCCAGTAATGCCATAGCTTCGCAGTTTCCGTAGAAGGCCGTCATGCCATACTCTGTCGAATGCTTTAGAGATATCCAGGACGACAGTTCGGGCTTCACCATTCTTGTCAAGAGCCTGGTATATATACTCGGTGATGGTCGTTAGCATATCAGCAGTAGACCTGGTGAAGCGGAAGCCATACTGTTTGTCCGATAGGAGCCCGTGGGCCGTGAGATGCTGAACGACCTCGGCATTGATAATGGCTTCGAACACTTTGCCGAAGATCGGAAGAAGGCTGATAGGGCAGTAATTTGTGGGGTCCGAGGGTTCACCAGTGTTCTTGAATATTCACATGAATTTTTAACACTTTTTCTAAAATGACTGAATTTATCCAAAGCAAACCAAGACAAAGCATAATATTTGAAAGCTAAAGTTTTCAAGTAGCAGCAGACAAGGTAAAAGAGCATATGAAAACAAGGATGTGCATTGTGGTGCAGTAGATATTAACTCGAAACGACAAATCAGAGTGCCAAGTTCGAATTCCAGTTGAATTCTTTGCATTCACTTATGCTCAAATATCCTTGGAAAAGGTATAAATCTGTCTCTTCCTATCTACCGCAGAAAGCAATGGCAACCTACTGTGAGATAATCTTCTGCCCAGTCATGTCTCTTTCGAGACATGATTGCCCAAAGCGTGTATCACGTATGGCACTTGACTGACTGATGAAGGCAAAAGTGTCTTTAAGGAAAGGCAAAGAAATTACACAATTTTCTTATACAGAAAGTAGAATTTTGAAATGTAATTGGGTTGCCCAATGTTTTTATAAGGATTAGTATTTATTCCTTAATTTCATCAGTTCAGACCTTCACAGCTTTGACCTGACATAGCAATATACAGAGTTGACTCCTCTGTAGTAAAGTAAACTCAGAACTGATATAAAAGTACGAAGCTTTTTTTTTAGCTAAAAGAATTCAGCTACAAAATGAGGAGGGGTAAGTTGTTGTTTATATAGCCTGCATAGACAAGTCTATTGCTCATAAAAGGGTAAGCGTAGGATTCGTTGCTTTTGTATTCAATTTGTTAAGAAGTTCCATTTGGACAGTTTCTTCCATTCGGAAAGATTCCAAAGAGGATTTTTCCCCAATCAATACATCCTTAATCATTTCAGCCAATTGTTATCAATTAATTAGTATTTACTTAAATTTTTATGTCTGGGTTAAATTATTAGCAAAAAAACACATTGCAATGTAACTAAATGAATAAAATGGATGAAATTCTTAGAAACATTATGGAATCATGTATTTAGTAGCAATTTTAGTTTAATTTGCCTATTTTTTTATTCTGTTCAATACTAGTTAAATGTTAGTGAAGTTTAGAATTTAGTCAAATCTGAGTACAACTGTTTATAAACAAGTTCTTATAAAAAAAAAAACTGTCACTTAAAAGCCATAAACAAGGTCAACAAAAATCATGAAGACAAAGGGGTTTTAACGAGACAAAAGGAAATTAACACAAAAGCCTGATGCAAATGAAGGAAATATAAAAATCCAACAACTGTAATATTTCATTTGGAATAAAGACTTTTTCTAAATTCCTGAAAGAACAATTCCAACTTGTGAAGGATCATCGTTGTGAAGAGGTTTTCTCTCCTCTCGCCATTCAATGTAAAATTCAATCCTTAATTTTTCAATCAGTCACCTTCCTGCCATGTTTTACCAGTTTTATCAAAGCAGATTTACTCATCGCACGTTTACGATACTTTGTAAGCAGAAGATCTTCAATAAAAGAACACATTTACAGACAGTCTTTCAAAGTGCTTTAGAGATTGGTCTTTAGCGAGAGATCCTTTGTCTTTTTTATCACATATGGTGGACATTTTTCTTTGTCTTTTTTGCAGTAGAAATATGTTTATATATATATTAGAGAGTGTTGAAAATAGCACAGGGAAGATCACCAGCTTCTCCAGATCTATATTCTAATCTTTGGTCATTAAAATAATGAAGAGAGTCAAATCAAGAGCTATTAAGCACCCCTTGTATTTGTGTGTGTGTGCATATATATATATATATATATATATGATAAATAAAATGATTACTTAATGATTTTATTTATTAATAATACTTCTAAGCCTTGATAATGAGCACAGTAATTACAAAGATAGCTTTTACCTATAAATAAATATCTTACAAAAATGTACTGGCCAACTTTCTTAATAAGCATTTATTCTAATATATATATATATATATATATATATATATATATATATATTGAGAGGAAAATTTAACATAAATTTTCTCTCAGTATTGTGCTCTGTATAATATCTATTGAACTCTCTATTTTTATCTGACATTTTATATTAATAACATAAAATTTTTGTATTATCCTCTCCATCTTTATGGGTTGCTATTCTCTCCTCTCTCTCTCTCTCTATATATATATATATAATTTCAAAATTATTACAGTGGATATCTCATATTTGAAATAGATGGCCCATTGTGTATTATATCTATTGTTCTGCACATTTGAGAAAGGTCAGTTAAAAAAACAAATGATATTCCTCAGCTGGGATCAAACATGCATCCGCCTTTCTAGGAGAAAGCCACTGTCTGAACCGGCATGCTTTACTCCTCAGCCGCAGAGAACATCAGAGAAAGCCACGTTTGAGGTCTTTAGAACAACAATCACATAATCCTAAAAAACTGTAACAAAAGACAAAATTAGAATTTTCTTTAAAAAACATTTTTTTTTCGAATACAGGATTTATTCTTCAAGCAAATAAAACAAACCAAAAAGAAATAGATTTCCTCAATGTAACAGTGAACCAAAGAAAAGACACACATCAACCGTAAAAAAAATTTAAAAAAATGCATAGAAAACAAAATAGAAAGACGCACATCAAACGTGTAGAAAACAAAAAAAGAAAGACGCACATCAAACATGTAGAAAACAAAAATAGAAAGACACACATCAAACGTGTAGAAAACAAAAATAGAAAGACGCACATCAAACGTGTAGAAAACAAAAATAGAAAGACGCACATCAAACGTATAGAAAACAAAATAGAAAGACGCACATCAACCGTATAGAAAACAAAAATAGAAAGACGCACATCAACCGTGTAGAAAACAAAAATAGAAAGACGCACATCAACCGTATAGAAAACCTAACAACTACTTTACATCCACACATCTTCCAACCACCTGCCAAGAAAAATCAAGCAAATTCTGCAATCAATTAACTGCAGTTTATTTGACAATTCTTCCAACGAAACCATTTTCTTCCAACGAAACCATTTTCTTCCAACGAAACCATTTTCAACAAAGCCAAAAAGGGTTATAAAGCAACATTTAAACAGTGAATTTTCAACAACACTCACATACAAATGCTAACAGGAAAAGAAACAGCGTATGGTTTAACCCACTGTACAACAAAAAGTAAAAACAAACATGGTTAAAATATACATTAAACTTATACAGGAACACTCCTTCCCCATCCAGCTGTTAATACAAGATATTCAACAGAAACACTGTAAAAGTCAGCTACAGTAGCACCAAGAAGACACAAATAATGAAAAAATATACCAGAATAACTAATTAAACACCTGCACAAATCAAACCGAACTGAAAATACAGAACAAAGAATGACTGCATCTGGCAATTGCTTGAAAATAACAATATGCCAAGCCATTGTGAAATCAGCAGATAATGAAGAAAAAGTATATCCAGGATGAACCGAAGGATGTTTGAAAACAAACTCTGCACACAAGACATTCTTTACAAATAGTAAATTCTCAAACATATCAATGCTTTCTAAATATATAAGACAAAAACCAAATTATACCAAAAATATCATGCAAAATAAAGAAAACATCAGCCTACAACATTAAAAAACTGTAAAAAGACCACACAAATTACTAAATAAACACATCTTAAAATGCAGACATAAACAAAATTTTATTATATACTTAAAAACCGAAAACTAACGTCTTGTAAAATACACTATAAAAATGCAAATACATGCACTATATACTTTAGACAAAGCCAATAATTTAAACTAATCGAATAAGATACAACCACCAAGGAAAATAAACAAAATACCTAAATAAATAAGCAAATTAAACTATCAATTTGCATATAAACACAAATAATTGTCTATGCCTTTGAGATAAGGTAGTAGTTACATTATTTACACTGTTCAAACTGTTTTCGTCATCTGAAACGTCATAAAGATGGCAATAAAGATGAGGACAACAGTTTAAAAAATGTAAATAATGCAAACACAAAATAAAAGTAATCAACAACAATTAAATAATCAATAATGAGTAAACAATTAACAAACAACCCTATAAAATAGTTACAAATAACTGCATCAGGTTTCACAATTATACAAAATACAATGAACCGTACTAGCCATAATGCATCATTAACCAGCATATATAAATAGTCAAACCAAAACACAACACACATAGCCTGAAGACTGCATTCAAGCATGAAACAAACAGTTGCCACCTGATGTTGACCTCAGCTTAAACGCAGTCAAGGATGAAGACAACTATCACACTGATCAGTGTTGATTTCAGTATCCAGTTTTACATTTACATGTGCTCTATCCCTGATATTGAGCACTTTTAGCCATAAATATAGCAGACCTTACAAACTATACAATCATCCACAGACTGTCCTGTTTTGCTGTATCACAGCTCATCAGCACAGTTAGACATCCCATTATTTCTAGCCAGAATTGAAACCTGACCGAATTGACATCAGTTGGTGATTCTACCTCTGAGCCATGGGCACTTGGTAGAAGAAGGTGAATTTTACTGTGTTATGTATACAACGTAAACACACACCAGTAGCCGAGAATGTTCAAATTCATTACTGAAGGAACTATGCATAAATAGCAGTGAGTAGCTACTGTTGTTTAAGTCCACCATTTCCTCCATAGTGATCAATCAGCAGGTGAGAGTGTATATATATATATATATATATATATATATATACACACACATACACACACTGAATAGTTATGTCAGATTTAAATTAAATTAGACCAGTAAACAGTTGTATTAGAAAGTGCTCAATACATGATTGAAGGAAAATGGAGATTCAAATTGTTGAGCATTTAGATATTTAGGAAGATCAGTTGGTTACGCTACCATGGTTTCAACTTTTTCAGTTTTGGTTGAAACCATGGAAACACAACTTCTGATCTTCTCTCTCTCTCTCTCTATATATATATATATAGTATGTGTGTGTACACATATGTAATTAGTTATGACCATATGTTTAGAGCCTGTATCAAAAATGGGTTCTAATGTGGCAGGGGCCCCAAAAAACCAAGATCAAAATTTTCTCTTCATATACTTTGATATGGCTTTTGTTCCTCACTGTCTATCATCCTCAGGATCTTGGATTTGCTATGATTAACAGAACAGATGAAATGACTGATGATATCCCCCCTCTCTCTCTAGCTACTATTTTAGCCTTTTGACCTTGCTTGAGCTACATAATGGCTTAAAAATAAAAGATTTATTCATTTTGATTCATCATGAGTTTTATACTTGAATTTACAATTACTTTATAAAAGGTAATAAAATTACATCTGAACTTTAATCAATTATTCGATAAACTGTGAAGAGCAGAATTTTGAGAGAAAAATATAACTTTTCTCTTTCCCTGTACTTAGTATTTATACATTTACCTGTTTTGCTATCTTTTGTTCAGTTGCTCAAATAGTAATGAATTTGCTTTTACAATATTTAATAGTTGTTATTATTAGGAAACTTTCACTGTTGTGTGCTCTGCCCGTCATCATCAGGTGCATGTTTGTTGATTCAACAACCGTCAGGGAATTCCAAACTGAACCCTTTATTTAATCTATGAGGATCCTACAGGACAATAAACTCAAGGATTGAAGTGTTGGTTTGTGAATTTGGTGACATAGTAATTGTGAGTTCAATCCCTGCACCAGGTAGTGCAGTCATTGACATGCAGTAACTGAGCAGCAATAAAAAAAATTTGATGAAGTATCCCTTGATATGGAGAGCAAAATAAGTATCTGTCACCATAGATTAAAGAAAGAGTTCAGTTTGAAATTCTCTAAAGGTAACTCTGACTAACAAACACCTGATGAAGGCAGGCAAACATAATGACTGAAATGTGATAATAAAAACAATTATTAGGACAAAATTCCAAGTAAATAATGATAACACCTCATCCAAGAAATTCAAACAGAAATTTAGTTTTTACTCTGTCGAAATAAATCAATTCAATGAATATTCAATCAAAATTATTGATAGGCAAAGGGTATTTGATATCAATAACACAATGGTAAAAGTAATTAAAAACCACAAATGACGAATATCCAATTGTCAGTCAATTGAATTGAAAAATCAAGCTTGTCTTTTTGTAACATCCGTATATACATGCCGTTTGTCAATTGGGGGTAGATACCTCCATGAGAATTTATTGTTGTGCTTACATTTGGAGATGACTTCCAGCTTTGATTAACAAATGTAACAGCATTTAATTTCTCAAACACAAATGACATTTTTCTGTATAAAGGAATAATATGTCCATAATTTCTGTTCCAGTGTATACTTCAAAAGTGTTATACTGCTTTCATATCATTTTTTACAAAGATAATTTGAAAATTTCTTGTATCTAAATACAATTAAATTGAAAGGCATCTTCCTTAACTTTATCAAATCAGATTCTATTGTGTCCTTTGTGGAGCTACATTCTTGTTCAATTCTGCTTGGAGGTCAGAACACATTGACAACCATTCTTTTTTCTAATGCTGATTCATATTCAACTTTTACTTGTTCAAAAATGTTGGAATCATCTAAGTTCACTAACGGCCTCTACTGCTCACTGATTTTGTGACCTGCTTAAAATGACATGTGGATAATTAGAGAAAGTGTCTATGTAATATGAGATGTTAGCCAACTTGCTGAAATGTTCAGAAATTGCAATTCCTTCTTTATCTATGCTGCCTAACTTTGCAAAAATACTTACACCAGTGATGGGGATTTATACTTAAACTGATTCTTTAACCAACTTAGCCTTTTGATAATTCCCTGCACAATAGCAGAGTAAACGTGCTTGATATCCCAACTATATGAATACACAACTCTTCTTACCCACCATACACACACACATATATAAGTATGCACACACAGACAGAAAAATTTATATTTTGAGGAAGCCATTTTATCCCTTGAAGCTTGAGAATTTCAAGGGATAAAATGGCTTCCTCAAAATATAAATTTATAGAAATGAGCTTTTTATTTCCTGGTGGAGGGATTTTGAGAAATGTGAGAAATATAGAATAACAGAAAATTTCGACAACTTTACAGGGGATCTTATTAATTTTGATGAATTTTCTTTGCTTTATATATATGTATAATTTGTATATTTTTTCTCATATTTTATATATATATATATATATATATATATATATATATATAAAGAATTATGGAAGTTATCATTTATTCAACATTTTTATTACTTTCAACTCTTATTATAGCAGATACTCATATTTGAAATAGACACCCCATTTTTATTTATTAAACATAAACATTTATTGTAATCATTTCACCCCAAGCAAGGCAATACTGCCACTAGGATGCAGTTTCTTACAGGGAATGACAGAGAATGCAAAGTATTTTGTGTAGAGAAGTGAGGAAAAGGACAATAAAGGAACAAAATTCAGGAAGACAGCAGATGGCAATTGACATGCATGTAAAGTTTTGAAAATTATAAGTTGCAAGGAAGCAAGAAATTCAAAGAGGCAAATGTGAGAAAGGAATTTTTTTAAAGTCAAAGAGCCAGTTGTATTGAGTTAGTAAAATGGTGAAACTAAGTTTGCCAATCTAGTAGAATGCTTAAATTCATATAATCAAGGCATGAGGGTAAAAAGTGCATCAGAACAGATGCCATGAAAATATTTTTAAAGAAAGTCAGAGAAAAGAGATGTCATGGCAGTGAAAAAGTGACTGATGTCGAGATACCAGGTCAGGATTGATTGTATTGCAGACCTTTGTCAAGAATCTCAAGATATATTGTCAGAGCATCAGATACGGCAGCTATCAATGCAATGCATGGATAAGTGGAAGATTTATAAATGTACAAGATGGATTTTGACATGAAGAATTATCTGGCATAACACAGTGAACCAATTATTCTTGCAGTAGAATTCAGTCAAAATAATTATTCCACTTGATGTCAAAAAACATGTAACACCAAGAACAGAGTGTTGCTCTCTTGGCAAATAGAAAAAGTTCTTTGTGGGGATTAAATACAAGCAGTTTTGTTTTGAAGGCAATAAAAATTACATGCCATTCCTTGCCGCATTTGACCACTGATTGGAGTTCTTTTTGCCAATTCTAATTTGTGGGATGTGTTGGATTTACAACTAAGATAAAAGTAAATAGTTGTATTCTCTGCATATATAACTGGATGGGAACTGAAGATATTGGTAGGGAAATCTGCATTAACATGAAATGAACTGAAAACATGTCCATTCAACACGACCTTAAATACATGATTTGTTAGGAAGAATTAGATCAGGCAAAATATCCATCCACAGACAATCCCTTGAGCTTTTGAAGGTCAACATGCCAATCCTGTCAAATACCATCGAGATATATAGGGGCACAATATGAGCTTCACTGTTCTTATCAAACGCTTTACAGACAAATTTTGTGATGGCTGTTACTCCATTGGCTAAAACAAAAATGATATTTATCTGAAAGTAACTCCGTGTATTTTAGTGGATTTATAGCCTTACTTGAGGTGAAATAAATAAAAGAATGTCAGATCATATTTGACTCTATCACGTAAATTACTGGGATTTAAACAAATATTGAATATGATTAGGCTACATCTTTACTTCTCCTGTCTTTTCATTTTCTTTTTAATATTTATTATTTTATCCAGTATTTGTTTATTTATGTTGATACTAGCAGTATAGCCTGGCATTGCTCGGGTGTAATGAAAGCTTTAAAACTAATCCATGGTCCTGGAGCTCAGACTCTTTGGATGTTGGCATGAAAGACTCCAGTTAAAGCAAAACTGTACACTGAAAGAAAAATGAATGGATGAAAGTCAAATTTTGATTTCCTGGTATCAATATCAAATAAGTTTTTTTTCATCGTATTGAATTTTGAAGGCTAAATAAGTCCTCTGAGTAAATGGTATCATGGCTGACACTAAGAACTACAATTATACCTACTTAGAGCCAAACCTGAAGCAAAAACTAAAATAAAAGGGCTGAAAAAAATATAGACATACAGGCAGATAAACAGACACACACACAAACATCTTACCTTTTATATATATATATATATATATATATATATATTATCGATTTTCTGCACTATTGTAAGAACTGCAACCTTGAAACTTCTGAATATCCTTTCTTATGTCTTTGTCAATGAGTGTATCAAATTTGATTAAAATCGGACCACTCCTTCTATAGCCCAATGTTTTTGATTATCGATTTTCAATATTTATCGGGGGTACCTCGACACAAAACCTAACTAAGAACACTCACAGACGCTTTAATTACAACTGTGTAAATTTTCAAGAAAATTGGTTCAGCTGTTTTGGAGTCTCTAGGTAACAGACACACAGACACACACACACACACACACACACACACACACAAAGTTCCATTTATAAATAAGTTTAGATTAGATTTAGATTTGTGAAAATTGTCTAAATGCAAGAAAGAAATGTGCAGTGAACTGTCATATCTATTATTTATTGGCAGTAAATACTGAACAAATTTTCTTGCAGATGAAGAAAAGACCTGACAAAACAAAGATGTTATTTAACAGACAAATGCTGAGAATACAATGCAATTGAGTATGAGAAAACATGAAGCTTAAATGAAAACAGGAATAAGAAAGGTTCTTCTATTCAAAACCAGAAAGAGTTAAAATTCATGAAATGCATAATGAGGTTGGAAGGCTTGGAAAATTTAACACATCGAGGATTTGGTTGTTTTGTTTTACAGTGTATCAACCCATCTTGGGTCATTTAACACCAAAATGAATTATTAAAATCTAACAAAAAGTTCAGAACAATTTCAAGAAGTGTATATATTTAACAAATTAATATATATACCAGACTTATATATTTAAACAAATTTATTTGACAATTTTATATATTTAACACATTTTAAATTAATAAAATATTTTATAAAATATATTTAATTTGGCTCTTTAGATTTTATGGCATACCAATCACCACACATTATATATATACAAAATTTGCAGACACACATTCGGTAGAAGTAAGTTTTATAGCAAGTTGGTAGAAATACATATATCTATGTGCATGTGAAATAGTATTCAACCAGTCATATTTTTGAGTACATTCCGATTTCTTTTAAGAATTCAAGTATCCAGTTTAGTCTTGTTAAACACATACTAAGGAAAAGTGGTAAAAAACAAATTAATTTGTCTAACAGGTTTGTGTGAATGAATGACAGAACAGAAATAAATATTGTAATATAGTTGTTTGGAGCAAAATATGGGAAAAGGAGATGAAGTGCCACACAGCACAAAAAGAAGATGTAACAATTTTCATCTGAATCAACATTTCTAGATCAGATAAAGAGTGTAAACTAATGATATAAAGTACAGTGAATTTTCTGGCAAGGTCAGGAGGTATATCTTTACTCTCCAGAGGTGTCATCTAGTAAAATGACATCAGCATTTCAAAAAACTGTTTCCTAACATGCTTGCTTTTGATTTGACTGGACCCTTTACACTTTTTGGTAATCATTGCTTCAACTGAGCTTTGTTTTCAAAATCAAACTGATAAAGCCCATTTTCATCTCCTGTTACAATCAGAAAACCTTCAGAATTTTGATCCTATTTGTTTAAAGTTTCCACTAAAAAACATGATTCTTTTTCTATTGTCAATCTTTATGCACCAGCTTTGGTATCCAACAAGCAGAGAATTGGCTCAGCTATTTTTCAGATAAAAATTGTGTTGGCTGAAGCAACTAAGATGTATAAAGTATTAGCTACTATTTCTACTGTTGATTGTTGGCTACCTTCAAACTTTGAACAGCAATAATGTTTTCTTCACAAACTGATATTCATGAACCGTTGATTCATTCATCCTCTTCAACTTCTGTCTTTTTGTTCTTTAAAGTTATCCATTTGTAAATTGATGATTTTTTTAGAGAATTGTTTCCATAATGTTTTCTCAAAGCATTGATAATATTCTCAAGCTTCTAACCAAGTTTTCCTAAAATATGTTAATTCTAAAATTCATACTGCTATAAAGATAGTTGTGTTTAAATTGGCATAAACTTCAATTTAATACTTTTGATTCATATTGGTTCTAAGACCCGAGTTCAACTTTACTTGGCCTACTCTTCTAGAAACACTCTTTTGTGCTTTTTGCACAAACTTTTTAAATGACCCTTGTACCTGCTTAATTTTGATACAAGGTGAACATACATTCAGTTCAAAATTCAATTAAATACTTACCTGATAAATACTTTGATTTGTTACTATCCATGTACCAAAGTTATTCTGATTCCTAAATGAAGATGAAAATATTGGCCCAAAAGAAACTCACAGAATGATGATAATGTCACATTTTAGAAGTTAAATCCTCCATTCATGATTGAAAGAAAAATTTGCAACACATTGGTCCTGACCTGGCATCTCAGCTTTACTCACTTTTCCCCTGCCGTAGCTTCTCTCTGCCTCTTGAATAAATATTTTCACAGTAATTATTCCGACAAAGTTTTCTCAACTTTACAAATTTAATTATCATAGCAGTTCAGTTAAATAATTTTGCTGTTTAAATGGCTAGTTGCAATTGTAAGTTCTGTGCTGACAGTTTCTTCTCTTATATTTCTCATTTGGGGAACTCACTTCTGGCTTCTTGCTTTTCAATCAACTTTGATTGTCAAAAATTTGAATGTAATGTCAATTTTCATCTTGTCTCCTTGAATCCTCTTTCTTAATTGTCTACCGTTTCTTTCATCCTCAATAAACACTTGCATTCTTGTGGCTTTTATTACTTTGCTTGCAGTGAAATGATTAAAATAATCTTAAATAGTAACGATCACTTAAACCAGAGTCAGGGAATATTTAATGGGTGCCAATCTTTCTGTGTTACTTAAGACGCACGACCAAAATTTATTTTGAGAGAGACAAGAATTCTTTGATGGTGCTTCTGAAAGATATCGTGATGAAGGCATGACATTCTCTGTGAACCTTTAAATAATTATTTTATTATTCGTTCTATGAGTTACTCCTAAGCACTTCCAAGAAGAACTTGGCCACTGACATCTGTCAGGCATCATTTATTCAAGTTAATTTTGGAGAATTTTTCTAATAATTAGATCATAGTCACTTGTTTGTAAACGATCAGTGGGATTTCTGTCAGCGGAACAAACGAGCACGAAAAAGTACACTCTTTCTTGCTTTCAAAAAATGATCAATGATTTTCCGCAACTGGGATTTCTTGATTACTTTTGATTACCTTCTGGGAATTTTTAATGAACCCTCACACTTTCCCCACCCGGGATTCAGGAAATTAAAATATATTGCTCTCAGCTATTTCTTGATTGGACATCCATTGGGATTATTGGGATTATTGGGATTTATTGGGATTAGTGAACTTAGATGTGCTAGTGTATTCTCTGCATGACTGATGTATTCTCACATTGCCTAGGATCTGAAATAGGACTTAGAACCATAGAAAAATATAAGTATCAATCCTGACATATACAAATCTATCATCCGCCTGAGCATTGAATACTGCTGCCATATCTGGTCGGATTCTCTTGCCATCCACCTAGGGGTCCTTGACAAAATTCAACAGAGAATCTGTAATGTAATCGATTCCAACTTAGCAGCTCAGATACAGTCACTTTCTCATCGGCGCAGTGTAGTTTCTCTGTGTCTCTTCTACAAATACTTTCACAACTTCTCCTCTGATAAACTTAGCTCACTGGTGTCCCCTATATATGAATTTACTTGAGCCACAAGATTAGCAATTAGGTCCCACCCTTTTACTGTGAAACCAATAAAATGTAAATGCAAATTCTACTCCAGCAGCTTCTTTTCTTGCACTTACTACCAGTAGAATTCTCTTCCATTTACTTGCTTCCCCGACAGCTACAATCTCCAAGAATTTAAAGGTAAAGTCAATAGTCATCTCCTATCTCACTAACTTGCATCCTCTCTCTCATGCTCTCATCTCATCTCTTCAGTATTCTCATCCTTCTCTTACCCACTTCCTGACACCTCCTGTATTCTGTCACTCCTCCCCATAAGTTTCCTCCTGTATAACCTCCTACACAACAGTGGCAGTATAATGCCTTGCTTGGGGGTGATACGATTATATATATATATATATATATATAAAGCTATCTGTAAGAATCAGAGTTAAAAGAATCCACAAAATTTTATTTCATAGTTCTTGTAAGGTCAACATGAAAATGTCTAAACAGTCCAAAATAGAAAAGAAGAAGAGACTCATTTAAAATAATTAAGTAGAAAGAAAGGATTATCAGTTTTTTTTTTTTTTATAATTCTCTCATCTTAACTTCTTGCTTTTATTTTATGAGTGTAAACTTAAAAAATCAATCAAATTAAAACAGGCTTTCTTAAGAAAAATGAAAAGTTTCAATTTCCGTAATGACACATTCTCTATTTTTAACCCATGTCATTTACTAACAGCCAGAAAATGGTGACAGTAATATTAGTTAACAACAATAACTATAATTATTTAATCTAATAATAAATTCAAGCTATTATTACTGATACTACCAGTGTAAGAAAGAATTTCTCTTACATTTTGTATTTTCTTTAAAGAGTGAAGTTGAGAACTATTGAAAGACTTTCAGGAACTGAATGGCTATATTTCTAAACTAATGATACCATGATGTATCTCTTACTTCCCAAGGAACATTTCATATATTTAATACCCAAATCTCAAATATTTGGCATTAAGAAGAATGATAATCAAAAGTCCAGTCTAATACCAAAAGTCCACAATCTTCTCTTGGGACATATTGCAGATAATAGAGTGAAATCTTATGAATATCAAATTTAAGCATGATAAAGTTTGATTTATATATTTTGATGTCTCCATTGCTTTGTTGAATAAAAGATTTATTCTTTTGTCTGTAGTAAGGAAGCCAAGAAAATTGTGTTGCAACCAACATTTAAATTGTCTCGTGTAACAAGTTGACATCATTGAAGACTGCAACAGTGATTAGATAGACTTGTGGATTATGAATTTTCTTTCCATCCCGAAACCTCTTTACCACAGACAAAGCAATGCTAGCCTCTTGCTAATCTGTCACTCTTACTATAGCAAGTCTTCAGACAAGTTATAATTTGCAGTTCTACCATTACAAACTTTCACAACTCAGACTGCTATTCCACATACATGTCATCAAATCATCTTCATTCTTTTTGCACTACTTTGGTAAGAAGGAAGCTTCGGCAGCTTTTCTTGCCACTTTGTGGAAAAGACTCCTGAGAGGTTACTTACTTGACCACTAGATACTTTTCAGGTTAACTATACTCATAGTATCCACCACTTTCTTCCTTCCTATGTGTCCTTGCAACAACAATTTCACTCAGTAATGCTCTAGCTCTTGGGACTTGTCTTAAGTAATACATTAGTGAAGAAAATTTTATTTTAATTGCTACTATAAAGGAATGGAGTGATTTTTGTGTGTATTAAGTCCTTATGACTGCTTAACCAAGTATGGCACAAGGCTAATAATGGAAAACACCCAGTCATCCAGTTATAATAGTCTGTGGAATTAGCTTGTTAACCAATGCATCATGACAAATGCACAACTGTCTTTAGCAAAAGTATAGTTACTCCATTAGGTTCAAGCACACCAGTAGGAAGAAACTGCAAGAATAACTTCCAAACCATCACAGGAATTTTTCTCTTATGTGCCATGTCAATTCAGAAAGTTGGTGATCATGATCTAAAAATTCCTACCTTTGGAGATTTCTAAGCAAAACAAGGGACTGACTGTAAAATGGATGACGGAAAATCCTATCCCCATTTCAACATAAAATATTCAGAAAAACTTACTCCCATCAAACATAACTGGGACAAGTTTTTGTGCATTTATTACAATTTTCATAAAATACCAGTAATTAAATAAAAAAAAGTAAACCAAATATGCTATATGCATTAAAAACGCAATGAAAATCATTAAAAGACGAAAGTGTCTTTCAAACCAAAAATTAATATTTTTATCAAAATCTTTCATAAATATATATATTAATAATCGTACATAATAGTTTATACTAACTTAATATGTATTCTTTTTCTTCTATGTGCCTTGTCCCTTCAGGACGTAGGCGATCATGGCCTTCTACGTTTCCCTATCCCTGATGGCTCTAAGCATGCCTTCTCCTGTTACACCATGAAATCCTCGTTCCGTCATCCATCTGATTAGGTCCTTCAAATATGTTATCCGTTGCTTTCCCCTGTCACTTTTTCCCTCTATCTGGCTTGTTAGTATCAGATTCTCCAAGCCCTCCTTCCTCATTGTGTGTCCCAGGAACTTCAGCTGTCTCTTCCTGATGTTCAGCATTAATTTTCTTTTTGTTTCCATCATTTCCAAGACCTCATCATTGCTCACATGCTCGATTCATGATATTCACAGCATCCTTCTGTAGAACCACATTTCAATTACTAATTTAATAACTTGCGTGTATGTGCGTGTGTGTCAATGCCAACAGTCTCTTTTAATGTGAAGAAATTTTGGTCAAATAATTTTTCTCAATTGCTGAACTATACCATCAAGCAGAAAAGGTACCCTCTCTGTCTGCAGTCTTGTTTTAGCCTGTTTTTTAGAAAATTTTCAAAAAAAAAAAAAGAAGAAAGGGTTCATTTTTGTGTAAGAATGTTTAAAAGTTAAGCAATGGAATTCTAGGTCATTATCAAATTGGTAATCCTCTCAACATCTACAAATATATGAGTAAAGAATTTAAAAAAAGACCGATTGTAGATTAGTTAACGAACATCTTACAACTCAGTCATCAATGCAAAACTAAAATGAGACTCAAGCAACAAATTTTATATTTCTATTTAATACAAAAGATGAAAGAAGCTGAAAAAAGAAAAACAAAGGAAAGAAGGAAGAGCTGTACAATGTTGAAAAGGAGAGCATGAATTATGGTGAAAAGAATGGGGAAGGTGTTAAAAATAAATTTGGAACCAGTTTAACTTGGCCTCAACGAAGTAGCACAATAAAGCAAAACAGCTGTTCATAGACTGATGTTCAAAGCAGCTGGGACCCTTTGGAAGAACTACAAGAATAGAACGAACTTTTGTGGCAATGGTCGGTCCAGGAGATGATGGTGAAGAGGGTTTGGGGAAGCAATGATGAATGCATATGAGCTAAGAGGGGGAGGTATAGGTTGTAGACAGCTGTGGCTGATGTTCTAGAGATGGTGAAGAGAGTGTGCCGGCTGTGCTGGAGGTGAGGTCGATAACAAACATTTGGTCTACATCCAAGGAAATAACTAAAGCAGCATATTAAAGTTGAGAATGCTGTAGCCATTGACAGAGATTTCAGATTACTTGTTCAACGAGTTTTATTGATTGGAAACTTGTTTTTTCAATATTTTTTTTAAGTTTGAACTTTATCTGAATGCATTATACAAACAAAATTTATTGAATGATTATTTCTACAAGGTCATCTCGAGCTGCTAAGGATAAAATAATGTTTTGGACTATGGTTATTTATTAAAGACTAAATTTATTTTAAGGGTCTTATATGCGTTGAAGTGCAGTGGATATCAATTCGGAACAACAAATCGGAGAGCATATTGATATAATATGTAGTGTTAAAAAATGGACTGCATTTCAAACAAGTATTCACTGAAATGTGCATTTTGGTGCAGTGGTTATTTTTTTAATCATTTCACCCCGAGCAAGGCATTCCACTGCCATTATTGCGCAGGGGATTACTTAGGGGAAGGTGCTGAGAGAGTGATTAGATATAGGAAATGTCAGAAGGAGGGTGATAGATGAGTAAGGAGGTACATAGGAAGAGTGTTCGAGAGAATGGGTGTGAGTTAGTGTGTTAGGAGGTGTCTATTGACCTTACATTTAAACTCCTGGAGATTGTAGCTGTTGGGGAAGCAAATATGTGGAAGGGAATTCCACAGGTGGGAGGTGCGAGAAAAGAAGCTCAGAAAGAGAAACCGGGGAGCCGAGTTCAAGTTCCAGTTGAATTCCTTGCATTCACTTACGTGCAAATACCCTTGGGAAAGGTATTAATTCATCTCTTCCCTCCAGTTATGGGTCAAATAACAGGACAGATTGGGTTATATAGCCTCTACTGGCAACTAGTCTACCGCAGAAAGCAATGGCAACCTACTGCAGGATAATCTTCTGCCCAGTCAGTCATGTCTCTTTTGAGACATGATCATCCAAGCGTGTATCATGTATGATATTAACTAACTGATTTATGATGTATCTCAATCTATTCGCAAGCCTACATAAACATTTCCTCATCTTCCAGTAAAACCTAATAAATAGTGATCATGGAGAGGGTTAAAAAGGCTTTTGGTGAACTAGATTGGGAACACACTGTTCTCTGCATGCTTCCATCTGAAACTGGACATTCATTTGTCTTCCTTTTAAGGCTTATTAAAACAAATAACATACACAAATTACGTCAGATATACTTAAAACAGTGGAAAATGAAAGCTATCGCAACCAGATTTTATTATATATATTTGCTGCTGTCAATATAACTGATGAGCCACACCAACTCCTCTGGGTGAATAGTTGATCTTGGGAAACTGATAACCAAAAGTATGACCAAGTAGGTGATCATTTCCCACCATACAATCCTTTTCCCCAGAGGCAAAATGTTGGTATCCTCTTGCTACTCTATTGCAATTTCCATGGCTTATCTATCCCAATATAAAGGGGTAAACGAAACCAAATGCCATGTACACTAAGTTAATCATTTCGTTCTCTTCATTCCACTGATAAGAAGGAAGCCCTACTCAAAAGTTTCCCAAAAACTTGAAATGATGTTTCCCACATCACTACAGTCTTAACCTCTTCACATCTAGGGTCAGTTGTTTTTCTATCCAATATATCCTTATGATATACACCTCTTAGCTTCTTCTTGTACACTTTTACGACATCCTCAGTTATTAGATCCTCTATTGAGAGGCTCTTGGACCTTGTATTGGGGTTAAGAATAGTTTAAAAATAGAAGGTAAAGAATGACTTTATGAACAACAGTCCAAAACAATATTGAAATTTCAAAAATAATGCCTAAATAAAAAAAATAACAACAAAGCTCTGATTTTATTCAAAATAAAGATTTTCAAACAATAAATTTCTGCAATACACTTAATAACACTCTTTGTTGATACATTAAGGATGACATTTTTAGCTTTGATTCTATTTTTTAAAACATTTTATGCTTAAGTTTGAGCTTCTCGAAACACTTTTCTACAGTCTTTTAAAAAAAATACACAAAACTTTGCCAGGGAAATAATTCAAATCCCAACCATTTGAACAAAGCTTAATAGGTCCAGAAGCCATAATGCAAGTCGAGATCAAAAAACAACACTTTGCAATCAAATGGGATAAAACAATAAATTTAACTTTGAAATGATTGTTTCAAAATTGTATCACCTTCTTGATTATTTTTATATTAAACTTTTGTCCACTTTGGTGGTCTTTCTCGGATGCCTGTCAACAAATTGAAACAACCAATATACAAGCCAGAAATTATCATTGTGTAATATTAACAATGTGAAATCTGAAAACCTCAGAGTAAAAATAAAAATAGAATATTTCACTTTGAAGATAAATAGACACCAATTAATGTGTTTTTATAACTGTTCCACTATGTCGTTCACCTTGGATCAAAGTGGAAAATGAGGAATTATGAATCCTTTTCAAAAGAAATACTGTCATAGATATCAACAAATCTTGTAAGAGGAAATGAAATGTTTGTCTTTGTCATTGGTAGTGAAAGCACAGTGGCTTGATAACAGATTGTCAAAACAATTTATTTCCTCTTCAAGCCCAGAATATTTCAGTGTCCCCAATACATTTCCCAATAAAATATCTGTTAATGGATACCAGTTGTTTGTGACACAATACTCTTGAAATGTTCATGAACTCATCAATATAAGATTTTCATGTGCCGTGTCCCTTCAGAACATGGGCAATCATGAACTTCCATTTGTCCCTGTCTCTTGTCACTCTTAATATCTTTATACCTCCGATCTGCAACCCATTTGCTTAAAACTATCAAATATGTCTCACACTGCTTTCCCCTGTCTCTCTTTTCTTCTATCCATCCTGCAAGTATTAGATTCACCAAGCCCTCTTTCCTTATTACATGTCCCAGAAACCTCAGCTGTCTCTTCCTGATGTTAAGTAAAAGCTTTCTTCTCATTTGCATCCTCACTAAAACCTCATTATTGCTCACATGCTTAGTCCATGGTATCCTCAGCATCCTTCTGTAGAACCACATTTCTGCTACCTCAAGCCTCTCCTTCATCCTTGATGAGATCGCCCAACATTCACTGCCATACAGAAGGACAGATATAACATAGCACTCTTTTCTTTGTTTCTAATGAGATTTCCGTGTCTCTCAGTACTCTGGTTAACTTTTAAAATGTGTCCTTGGCCATGCCAATGCATCATTGGATCTCAGTGATGCACTTTTCATCCCCTGTCACTTCAAAAAGGTATTTAAATTTATTTACTAGTTTTATTTTAGTTTCTCCAACCTGTAGTGTGCATTTTGGGGTCTGCTTTTTTGCTGATGACCATACATTCAGTTTTCTTGAAGTTTATGTTCAATTCTTTCTTTTTGTTTTCTCTTGCTACTTTCTGTCGGAGGTCCTACATTTTCCTTTCCATGTCTGCTATCAGAACTGTGCCATCCGCATATCTTATATTGTTGAGATTGTGGCCGCCAATGATGAACCCTGGCAAGGGTTTTATTTCTCTCAGAATTGTTTTGCTGTATAAGTTGAACAGATTCAGTGAGAAAACACATCCTTGTCTTTGTTATGGTAAAACACACCTATTCTATAGTGAATAGACTCTCCCACCTAATTTAAGCAGGAGTAGTAAGAGGAATGAGGGTCAGTCAATGTTGGATGATAGTCGACAGTGACCTGACAAGATTACACTGCATAATACATATTATCGCAAGTTTCTAATGTTTTGTATGCCAAACCAATTAGAACCAATTTTAGCACAAATACTAGCCTCCACTGCGAAAATAACTCCATAACAGTTTTACGCCCCTTTTCTATTTTTGTATGCCTGCTGAATCCATTTCCTATCAGTTTGTTGCTAATGTAAGTTTTTGAATATCTTAATGTCTTTCCTAAAAATGTCAAGGTTTCCGCACATCTCAAACAAATCTTTGTTGTGTACTTTGTCAAATGCCTTTATGTAGCTCATAAAGCACAGATGAAGTTTTTTTCATTTTTGTTGCTGTTTCAGGTAGAATTCTGAGCATGAATATCATGTTCCTTGTTCCAGTATCTTTAATGAAGCCATACTTTCTACCTCTGGGCTGATTCTGCTGTGCACTCTGTTCATCCAAATCCGATGATAGATTTTGCAGTGAAGGAGTGCCTTTTTGAATCTATAGTTGATAGTTATATAATCAATTTGGTTCTTAGTTTCCCCTCCTGGACTTCTCCATGTCCATAGCCATCTTGGGTGCTCTTGGAACCAGATGTTGGTTATTATCTGACCCTTCACTGTGTACCATTGGACCCATTTTCCATCATGGTCATTGCAATGTCCTAATTCAAAGTTTCACCTTTCTTACCTTGGCCAACTTTGGCATTCGGATCTCCCATGATAATTCTGATTTCTTGTGACTTGCACTGAGCCTTGGCATTGTCTAACATGGAGTAGAAAGATTTGATTTCTTTTTCTGTACTTTGTATTGTTGGCACATATACCACTATAACTGATATACTGGGAGACTTCCTTTCAGTCTAAAAATCAGAATTCTTTCAGATATCTGGCCGTATCCCATGACACATTTCCTAAGGACAAGGCTGAGTGCTTGCAAATTCTTATCCAACAGCACATTTGACTCATCTGGAGTACCCTCACCCGACTTCACTATTAGAACTGAGGCTAAACTGTAAGATGTATACATTACCTCGACATTAGTATCCTGAGTAATATCAAAACTTGACCCCCATAAGGTGAGCAGTGGTGATGGAATCCCGGTGATTGTCCTTAAGAAATGTGCTCCTGAACTCTCCTCTGTCCTCTCTAAACTGTACAACTACTGCCTTTCTTCTTCCTATTTTCCTGCATGCTGGAAGTCCTCTTCTGCCATTCCTGTATTTAAGAATTCTGGTGAACCCTCGGACCCATCCAACTATCGCCCTATCAGCCTTCTACCAATTTACAAGAAAGTGTTTGAGGTCATTATTAATACTGAAATAGTTCAACATCTTACTTCGCATAAACTATTCTCAAACAGGCAGCATGGCTTCCACTTTGCCAGGTCCATGACCAACATGCTAACAACCATTACGGAGTATATGTTCCAGGCCCTTGTGGAGACCAGCGAGGCTCATGCTGTTGCTCTGGACATCTCCAAGGCTTTTAACAGTGTTTGGCACACTGACCTTCTATGCAAGCTATGGGGTTACGGTATTACCAGACACTTGCTTGATCTGATCCAATCTTTCCTAAATAACCGCATAATGAAGGTCATCTTGAATAGGCATGCCTCCACATCCTACTGTACAAACACTGGTGTCCCTTAGGGCTCTATCCTAGGCCCAACGCTCTTCCTTATTTTCATAAATGATCTCCCAGATGAGATCAAGAGCCAAGTAGGCATCTACGCAGATGACACCACAATTTACTCCCGCATCAGTAAGAAACCTGGCGTGGCAGACAAACATAATCTCGCTGCTGATCTTGAGAGGGATCTACATTCTGTGGTGAATTGGAGTAAGAAGTGGCTTGTAAATTTCAATGTGTCTAAGATCAAGCTACTGTCTGTCAATCATCACAGGCAACCTCTCCTGCTTCCCATAAACATGGACCAAACAAGCCTCCCTGAGAGCAATACACTGCGCCTCCTCGGCCTTACCCTCTCTTCTGATCTCAAGTGGAACCACTACATTGAGTCAATAGCTAAATCCACTGCTAGAAAAGTTAGGTCACTGTGTTGGGCCAGGATACTTTTCCCGCCTGAATCCATCCTGCATATATACAAATCAACCATTCATCCATGCATGGAGTACTGCTGCCATATATGGTCAGGCACCCCTGCTGTTCATCTCTGTGTTCTTGACAGGCTCCAAAGTAGAATCAGTAATGTGATAGGTACGAACTTGGTGGCTCGACTCCAGCCACTTCCCCACTGACGAGATGTGGCTTCCCTTTGTCTGTTCTATAAATACTTTCATGGCTTCTGCTCTAACAAACTTAAGTCACTGGTGCCTCTGCAACAGGTGTTTACTCATGCAACCAGACTGGCAACTGGGTTTCACCCATTCACAGATCAACCAAATGCAGACGACAATTCTACTCCTGCAGCTTCTTTTCTTGCACTTCCTGCCTGTGGAACTCCTTTCCTTATTCTTGCTTTCCTGATGGCTACAACTTCCAGGAATTTAAATGCAATTCCAACACTCATCTCTTAACCACTTGACTCTAGTTCTTTCTTCACCACCCTGTATATCCTTTTCTTTCTCTCCACCTTTGCAACTGTCATCACACCTGTATTCCCTTCCTTCTCTTGCTCCTTTCTAACTGGTTCCTCTTCCTCTTCACTCTCTTCTACTTAATCTTTTTACTCTTATGTAGCTCCCTACACATCAGTGGCATTACAACCTTGCTTGGGGTGATACAATTAAAAAAAAGAAAAAAAAGAAAGTATCCCATGACACATTTCCTAATGTCTTAATTCAGTATCATGAACCATGGCATCATCTCGCATGGAGTAGAAAGATTCAATTTCTTTTTCTGTACTTTATATTGTTGGCACATATACCACTATAACTGATATACTGAGGAACTTTCTTTTCAGTCTAAAAATCAAAATTCTTTCAGATATCTGGCAGTATCCCATGATACATTTCCTAATGTCTTTATCCAGTATCACACCAACTTCTTTTGCATTATTTTCACCTCCTGATAGTAAAATAAAAAGATTTAAAATCTGAAGAAATGCTTGCTTCTACTTGATTTTTTTCCAGACAGACTGGATTTAGCCATTTCTTCATGCTTGCATTCAAACATAAAATAAAAATGTTGTCTTTTCAGGTACAGGATCAATACATATTGGTAACAAACCTGTTTTTATAACAAATGTACCATCTGAAGAAAAAATGCAGTAAAGTTCTTGCAAAGTGTTTAAACTCAAGTTCATAGTTTCTTTCCTGCTGAAACAAAAATGAGACAATCAAGATTTGCTAAAATTCCAAAACATACAGAATGTATCTTTTTTTTTAGGTGTTGAAGCAGGAAATATAATTGCTTAATGATACTTCAACAATATCTTCAAGATTTATTAGTGAATGGCCCGGCCATTTAAAAATGAATTAAAAAATAGCTTTCCTCAGGCAACAGTGCTTTTGTCCTCTACAAAATATTCCCTCTTCATCTAACCTAATTATCTTATATACTTTTCAAAACAGTTTGCAAAATCCTCCTTGGGGATCACCGTCAGGTGTTATATTGCAATATTCTATATAATCTGAAAACTTTTCAATAATGTTAGACATACAATGGCACACAAAATGCAAACTCACTTAAGTTTTTCATGACTGAGTAACTTTATGGGAAAGTGTCTGTTACCGCATATGTTCCCCTCTGATTGACTACGAAGTTAAAGCAAGGCCACACAACCAGTTCTATAGAAATTCAAAATGATTGAATACAATCTGAATAGATTTCTAATTGCAACTAACTGTATTAAGTTAAATAAAATTCTCTAAGTTACGAGTGTCTACTCACTAAATTTAACTGAGTTTGGTACAAGGAAAAAACAGTCAAGTCTTGAGTAAAAGTAAAAAACATTACACAAAGGAATTGGTCACCAAAACAAACTTGTTAACCGTCATATATCTAACTTTCTCTAAATATACAATATTCCTTCCAAGGAAGTGTATCTTGATTGAACAATATCAGTTCATCTGGAAGTAGTTGATTTTTATCCGAGCAATGTTTTATAACCCTTACTGACAAGAGTTTACAGGTAGGGTAAAAAAGTTGTTTTTTTTTTTAAATGTGTCTCACCCTTCTCAAATATTCTCAGATGAAATCAGGTTGCTGTATAGAAGATATAAGGAGTTAGGTATAACTATGAAACATTGCAAATGAAAATCTGATGTCTGGCAGAATATTGATTTTATATTTAAATACACACACATTCTATACGACTGTACTTGATCTCTGCATTATTTTAATACATAATAAATATAACAGCTATATAACACACACATAAACAAATATACATACTTGTATAAAAAATAAACATATATTCAATGCACTCCTATAGAAGAAAATACACATAACTTAGTCTCTATACAAATCTTACAAACAGACACACACACACATATTATATATATATATATATATATATATATATATATATACACTAGCAGTATAGCCCAGCATTGCTTGGGTGTAATGAAAGCTTTAAAACTAATCCATGGTCCTGGAGCTCACACCCTATCCTAAAGAATATTTGTGTGAAGTCTGGTGAGAATCGGATAAAAATTGTGGATTTGTATAAAAAACATACAGACAGATAAACACACACACACACACAAACATCTTGCCTTTTATATATCTATATTATCGATTTTCTGCACTATTGTAAGAACTGCAACCTTGAAACTTTCGAATATCGTTTCTTATGTCTTTGGCTATGAGTGTATCAAGTTTGATTAAAATCGGACCACTCCTTCTATAACCAGATTTTTTTGATTATCGATATTTATCAGCAGTACCTCAACACAAAACCTAGCTAAGAACACTCGCAGATGCTTATAGTACAACTGTGTAAATTTTCAAGAAAATCGGTTCAGCCATTTCGGAGTCTATAATTAACAGACACAGACACACACATAGAGACAAAGTTCCATTTTTAAATAAGTTTTTATATATATATATATATATATATATATATATATATATTCAGACATTTAATAAGTTCTTGCTGTTTTCCTACAGATGGCATTCCCAGAACTGCATGTGCAAAATTTCAGATAGTAACATATCTATAAGAGAGTAGCATAAGCAAGCTTGAAATTCAGTGTAAGTCATTTTGTCAAAATGTAAACAACTTTGTTATTCATAGCTATAAACATGTCGGATTTTGTGCCAAAGAATGTGTATTTGCAGGGAATTTTATGGTACTACTTTATTAAAAAAATCTGCAGCTGAAGCACATAGAATTCTTATTGAGATTTACAGTGACTATGATCTGTCAGAAATAACATGCAGAAATTGGTTTAGATGCTTCAAAAATAATGATTTTGATGTTGAAGATAAAGAACACTCTAGTGCACCGAATAATTTTGAAGATGAAAAATTGGAGGCATTACTTCATAAAGACTCATGTCAGGTACAAGGTGAGCTTGCAGAATTATTAGGAGTTGATCACACAAAAGTCTTTTAATATTTGAAAGCATTAGGAATGATTCAAAAGCAAGGACATTGGGTGCCGTACAAATTGAAGCCAAAAGATGTCAAACTGCATCTTGTCACAAATGAATAGCTGCTTCAATGGTAGAAATGTTTTTTGCATCTTATGTCTGGTGATGAAAATTGGATGCGGCACTATGATAAGCCAAAGCATAGAAGATCATGGGGTAAGCCTGACCATGCATGAACATTGGCAGCAAAGTCAAATATCCATGGTTTGACGCTTCTGCTCTGCATTTTGTAGGATCAGCTGGGTGTAATTTATTATACCACAGAAGATTTGCTATTGACTACAATTGATGTGTTTGAGTTAAGCATTTAAGAAATAATCATTGCTATGCAATCAGAAACACAAAAATGTGATTCTACAACATGACAACACTAGGCCACATTCTGCAAAATGGGTGAAAACCTACTTGAAAACACTTAAATGGAAACTTCTACCCCACCCACCATATTCAGCAGACATTGCACTGTTTGATTATCACTTGTTCCAATTGATAGCACATGGCCTGGCTGAGCATCACTTTCATCCTTATGAAGATACCAAAAAATGGGTTGGCTTTCAGTTAGTTTCAAAAGTCATGTTTTTCTGATGAGGAATTCAAATGCTGTCAGAAAGATGGCAAAAAGTAGTGGCTAGTGGTGTACAATACTTTCAATGACATGTTTCTTAATAAATTTTGTAAATAAAATGTTACTTTTCATGAAAAATCAGTGAGAACTTATTCCAAGTCCTTATATATATATATATATATATATATATATATATATATATATATATCAGCATGTGGTGTAGATATAGTAGAATCCAAAGGCGTATCCTGTAAATACAGTGGTAGGATAACTCTCTAAGTGAGCTCTAAATATATATGTATATAAATACATGTAAAATCTTCTGTACAATAAAGACAGAAGCTGATGATGGTTTGCCTAAAATTGGCCAAACTTCCGATTTACCATGAAATAACGTGTCTGCCTTAATTTTTTCTGATATATATATATATATATATATACACACACACACACACACACACACAAAGAAACACCCTATTTTTGGGTGTAATGCAAGAAATCTTGAATGAAAATCAAAGGTATAAAGAGAGGGGGTCTCACATTATACACAAGGATACATTTTCAGAAATTTTTCTCAGCTTAAAAAAATTCTTATTTGAAAGAAGATTGCAAATATACTCATCATAATGGATAATAAAACACAAATTAAGCAAATGTTGATAATTGTTTATAAAAGGTCTTTGTTATGTCGGCAATATTTATATTTTAGAAATCAGTGTTATCGAACATCTTTTGTCTCAGAGACAGGAAACTCATCGAAACTGATTAAAATAAATAATAAAGTGAATACACAAAATTTGTCATCTTTTGATGAGATTAATGTTACAATAAAGGCCTGACTATTTTATAAATTATTTACTTTTTTCGACTTGAAAAATGGAGCCGATAATTCCCATGTTGTGTTTCTCTGTTTGTTGACACAAAATTTTCTGTTGAAAACTTCAAACAATTTGAGAAATATAAAACAATACAAAATAGTTATGCGAACAACCCCAACATATATCACTGTATAAATCGTGTACACTGGAACATTTAATTTTAAATTACAAATTCAAGTCGATACAACATTTAAACTTTAATGGATAATGTGGTCAGTCAGTTTAAGTACCATACATGATACACATTTGGGCATTCATATCATGAAAGAGACATGACTGACTGGGCAGAAGATTTTCCTGCAGTAGGTTGCCATTACTTTCTGAAGTAGAGTGATTCATAACTGAGGCTATAGAACCTAACCCGCTCTGCTATTTAATCAATATTTGGAGGGAGAAGAAATGGATTAATACCATTCCTAAGGGTACTTGTGCGTAAGTAAATGCAATGAACTCAACTGGAATTCACTCTCAAATCTGATTTCTCATTCCGAGCCAATATCCACTGTTCCACAATGTCCATAATATAGTACGACGTTAAACAAAAACTTTTACATAAAAATGGCTCTATTATGGGATCATATTACAAAAGGCTGTAATTTATGCCCTATTAAAAATAGCAAAATGGGGTCATACCAGACTGAAAACCATATTAAATACAAGAAAATATGGTGTATGTGTGTGTGTGTGTGTATATATATATATATTATGTTAGAACATGTGAAAAACTACAAACTACAACAAAATTGTAAATTTTTTTCAACATTGAAGGAATATTTCATCAGGCCTTGTTCTTTGAATGTCGAAACAAAACATGATTTTGTAGAAGTTTTTCGCATGTTCTAACATAATAATTAATAATAAATATTCATTGCTCTATTTCTATATTGAGCACTGCTTTGAATTAATGTTTTGAACGTTGTAATTATTTTCTTCATTCTTAATCATTTGGATATATATATATATATCTATGTATCAAATAACAGAACATCCACCACTGAAGTGCTACTTAGGTTTCAACCATGCTAAACTCTTCAGGCAAAGCACGGTCAAAACCTAGGTTGCAGGTAAGTGGTGTGTGTTCCATTCTTTGATATATTCTTAGCTCTGCATATTCAATTTATTTGCTTTGATCGTGCATTGAGCGCATTTTTTTGATTTACCGTCTGCTGATCCAACCAACAACTATTTTACTGGTCTGTAAAGAATTAATGGATTTATTTTTAATCCAACATTTTTATTACTTTAAAATGTTATTTTTAGTGATGTCCATGTTTGAAATAAATGCCCGGTTTTTGGGGTTTTTTTAACAGTGTCCGTTATATCTACCAGTTTGCACACTGAAGAGAACTTAAGAAAGAAAATGTGCTCTCTACCAAGGTTCGTATATGTGTTACTCTTTGTAGAAGAAACTACTATCTGATATAGATAAAGAGAACCTTTCTGTGCTGTGACATTGTCGATGGTCCATCTATCTAAACCATACAAGATCAAACGATGGTTTCTCCTACAAAAGAGGATGCAGGTTCAAACCCTGTTGGAGAGCACATTTTTCTTAAGTTTTCTCAAGAGCACAGGTACATATTGATATAATATATAGTATTTATAAAATGGAGTGTATTTCAAACAAGTATCCACTGAAATATGCATTGTGGTGCAGTGGTTATCTGCTCGAAAAGAGAAATTGAAGAGCTGAGTTCGAATTCCAGTTGAATTCCTTGTATTCACTTATGCACAAATACACTTTGGAAAGGTATTAATCAGTCTCTTTCCCCCAGTTATAGGTTAAATAACAGGATAGATTGGGTTCTATAGCCTTGGTCAGCAACCAGTCTACCACAGAAAGTAATGGAAACCTACTGCAGAATAAACTTCTGCCCAGTCAGTCATGTCTCTTTCAAGACATGATCGCCCAAGCATGTATCATGTATGGCATTTAACTGACTGACTGATCCACTGAAAATAACATTTAAAGTAATTATGTGTGTATAGTCATCCGCAGACAGATCTGTTTTGCTGTATCACAGCTCATCAGTACGGTTAGACTCAGATTGCTTTTAACCCAGGATTGAAACCTGACCGAAGTGGCATCAGTCGGCGATTCTACCTCTGGGCTATGGGCGTTCGGTAGAAGAAGGCAGACTTTTAGCATGTATATTGTCATTATACACGCCCAATAGCCAGAGTGCTCTAATTCATTAGAGAATGAGCGATATATATATTATATCTCTACACAAATAGATAACAACATATGACACAGGGTAAGTAAATAAAAAGGATGGGGTCATTAATAATTTGTCTTGTGTTATCTCTCAGTATATTCTCTTTTCGACCAGAGTAAGCCTTTCTGATATTTATCAAACACGGTAGAATAGACAAGCAAGAAGTTCATTTGGCCTTCACTAAACCCTAAGTCTAAAATCTCACACTTGATCAGTTCACTGGTCAGAAAGGCTCAGATTGCTGTCAATAGCAGAAAGGCATTCTTTTAGCATCCACCGAAGTGGAATAACAGAGTGGATTCTGTAGCAACAATGTCATTGTTCTTGCCTGCAGAAAGCATCTGCCTGATACAAAAGGTTTACTCACTTGTAAATAATAATCCTACATGCAAAGTTTACATCAACATCTTTTAGGCTTGGATATTTGTCAATTAAAAGAATTCACATCAATGTTTCTTATATCAGTTGGTTCAACAGATAATTCCTCATTCTCTTTTAGCTCTAAATCTTTTAATCATTTTGTTAATAGCAGATTTTTATATACAAATATATTTTAAGGAAAAAATTATGTACTGATGATTCAAAAAGCTTAATTTCATCTCTACTACATTGTGCCTACAAATATAGTAATATTTTTGACTTCAGATTCTTGTACCTGATGCTTACCCAATTTTAAGATGATCTATAATAATAGTTAGAGATGAAGCAAGAAAATCCATGACATCATGAATAATTAATAGATGTAGCCTGGTACTAAACTTTATACAATCTTGGATTTTCATCTATTTCCTCTTGGCCATAAAGTTGCTCAACAAGTAGAAAGATTTGGTTTGAAATATTACCAAGGGGAAATTTCAACTCAGAAACCTTAGAGAAAAATCAGACAAGTTTAAGAATTTTGCAGTAAACTACACCAACTACAATGTCACAACTTAAATCGTTTTAAAGGCTTTCAAAGCAACTGCTAAGAAAAGCATCAAATTTGTTCCACTTAAACTCAATGATAAACAAAAAAAATTAAGACAAGTATCATGACCCATTTTTGTGCTAAGATGTGGACAATAGCTTAGATGTCAATAATCTGAGACATCAACAGAAATTGTGCTACAGTCTATAGAAGCTCACTACAAGTATTTCATGCAACAGAAAAGTAGCCTTCAAAATGGTTGAACAATTAACACATATTAATTTACATACCATTCTAAACAGACATTCCAAATTTAAATATGGAAAATAAAAAAAAATGTATCATTTTACATTTAAAATAACACATACGGCCATATTTATTAGGGGTTGAAGAAACAGGGAAATAAAAGGAACTCATTTAATCCACAGAACAAAAGATATCTTGATACAAATATTTAATAACTAAAAAAATACCGACAAAGAAGATGAATTCCTTTAATATATGAAAGTTTTTTGTGCGTATGCATATAGGTCGGGGGTGGGGGATTGGGCTATAGAGATATTTTTTCGAAAATTTATCTTGTCTAAATTAAGTCTACAACTTCATGTTGAACAAAACTGGAAACTTACACGAATACTTTTGGTGAAAACCACAAAATATAAAACATGTTATGAAAAAAATTGGGATTAATTATTAGAAAATGAAAATTAGTAAAAAAAAAAAAAAGTCCAGACAACAGTTAATAAAACAAAATGAAATGAAAACAATCCAATTATATGAATGAAATTGCATTCTCTGTTAAAACATTTTGCCTAAGCAAGTGAAATAAAATAAATACTAATTCAATAAGCAGAGAACATTCACTACCTATTTTCATTAATACTCACCCAAATGTTTTTTCTTTCAAAACAGTCTTTTGGTTCAACAAGGGCAGTTCTCACATTTTGCAGTGTAGTACATAGAAAGCAATTGCTTCAGTTATTATAAGCAAAATTAACTTTTTTTTTATCTGAAATAATTAAGATCTCACCAGAAACATCTGTGACTGCTTCAAAGAAGTCATGTGATCACATGAATTCAAATTTTTTGTATACTTTTATCTAAACTGAAAAAGATGCTAAACCATTAGTTTGTATGACCTGTGTATGAGATCAGTATGGATTGTTGAGCAACTGATTTGTTTTTTATAGTTTATCAACCTTTCTTGAGTTATCTAAAGCCAAACAATTTCTTTTTTTTTTTGTGAATGAATATTGCATTAACAACTTTTTGGAGATACAATTCCTACAATTTAACCCATAGAAAAATGGAGATGGATTCATACCTTTCCCAAGGGTATTTGCACATAAATGAATGCCATCAATTTGACTTTAATTGCCATTTGGCTCTCCAATTTCTCATTCTGAGCCACTACGAAATCAGTATGGAAAGAATTCAGCCATTATGAATACTAGTTGCTGAATGACCATCACATTCGCAATAATTGAATGAGTTGTTTCTTCATGTCTCATGCAGGATTTTTGACACCCATGTCTGTCAATCCCACCTACAGTCTAGATTTGACCCATTGCAACTTCTAGCTTTTTCAGATCATACAAAAGATTAAAGCAAAACAATGAAGAAGGCAATGGTAATTCTTAAGGAAAACTTTGCAGATTTTTGAAAAGTGGAACAAGTGCTGGTATAAGTGTGTAAGATCCTGAGACAAATAGTCTGACAGGAACTAAGGGTGCCATTTATGCATGCTGGCTATTTTTCCCTTTCCAAGCAGACCTTTGCAGCCTGTGTATTAACAGCAACTTTCCTTCTGCCAGACTGAGCCGTGAGCCCTTTTATTGCTCTTAAGTTGCTCTTCAAAAAGGCAACTGCAAAACTAGTCATTATTTCCTGAGGCTTCATCTATTCAGTATCTTCCTCCAATCATTCACAGAAATAAGCTGACCAATAAAATAAGCTGACCAATAAAATAAGCTGACCAATAAAATAAAAAAAAGACTATTTTTAGGATGTTTTTGATCAGGAAGTGCCAAAAGTACTAATATTCACATCATTTGGAATTATTTTTTTATCTATCTTGGAAATTTTCCATTCTCCACACTTGACTCACAATTTTGGACTTGGGGAGCAGACATCGTCTGATGGTTGCATGAGAGAGAAAGGTGTTCACAAGAGAAAGCACCAAAAAATGTGTATGCAAAATACCAAAATCAATTGCAGGATTCATTTGTCAAAGATTAATTCGTGTTGAGCAACCGTAATGTTCAGTCCTTTCGAGAAGCCAGTAAATCAAGAACCGTGAGTTGGTTAACCATATCACTTCATATGGATTTCTTTTGGATAAACAATATGGCTTTGGTTTCTCCAGATAAACTGTTACTATGTTAACGGTTATTTACTGAATTTGTTTATCAGGCTTTAGATAAGAACTGAGAAGCTTAGGTTGACAGGGTTTCAAATACTGACTTCCTACACAAGGTCAAAAGCTATGGTGTCAGTGGCAGAATATTTGGCTTAATCCAATCATTGAGAAATTATGTAATGATGTTGTGTTGAGCAGCCATGCTTCTATATCATTTCACATTAATTAGCAGTTGCGGAGAAGCTCCAGAAATGTATACTTGGACCTATGTTGTTTTGCATCTTTATCAACTGCCTTTATGATAACACCAGTTCCTAACTTCTCATTTATGTTGATGACACATCTATTTACTCCAGTCTTAATAGTCCAATAGATTGAACCAAAGAAAACTGCCTGGTCATCTGGAAAAGGGCCTCCAATCACTTGTTAACAGGGGCAACAAATGGCTTATAAATATAAATATCTCCAAATTGCTATCATTTAATCACCAACGAGAACTTCCCTTGCCTTCCATAACATGGCTGATGTTAACCTTCAATGTGGTTCTGGGTATGATGGTAAACTGCATCTGCAGCAAGGCCTCTGATTGAGAGGTTGGGAAGAGAATGGAAACTCCTCTTAATTGCTGTTGTCTCCAGGTCCACCCTGACCCAGTGTGGTAGCACCGGTTAGGGTCCCAGCTATGAGCAAATACTTAACCCCAAACTGGGGTCAAAACACTATGAAAGTATAAATATAAACTTTTATAGAAATATATACATAAAAACCTTTCACTTACTCACAAATACCCTTGGAAAAGGTATTAATCTGTCTCTTCCCTTCAGTTATGGGTTAAATAACAGAACAGATTGGGTTCTATAGCCTTGGCTGGCAACCAGTCTACCAGAGAAAGCAATTGCAACCTACTGTGGAATAATCTTCTGCCAAGTCAGTCATGTCCCTTTGAGACATGATCGCCCAAGCATGTATTATGTATGGCACTTAAATGATACATAAAAATAGACTTTTATAGGAAAATATACATTTTTGAAAGAAAAAATTATTACCAGCAATACATTTTTGAATACAAAACTAGAAGACATTTTCAGTTTTCTAAAATAAAAAAAATAAAAATTTTCATTAAAATCTGACTAAATCTACCTTCTCACTATAACCGAACATGAAAAAAAATAACTTAAAACCTTACCTCTATGGCATTAAATAAACCACAGTGGTTAATATGCCGTTAAAACTCAGACCATCAAAATAACCTTCAGGAGAGCAACTTATTATATCTTCTTTGGTTCATGTCTTTAACTGACATGAAGTTGAAAGATTTTATCGAATCAATTGCTACATCTACTTATAGGAATATTAGTTCACTGCATAGTGCAATTGTTCTCCGTTATTTCCAAGCAGGTGCAGGCATATAGTAATGGACAATACAACATGCTGTGTGATATGTTCTTAGTTATTGTGTGTTGAGCGTGTTATTTGCATTAATCTTTACAACAGAGAATCTAATCAAAGCCAAAATGGAAGTGCCTATAAAAAATACTCATCAATATCCTTATAGATTTTTTTAAAAATTTCCAGTAAATGGAAATTTATTATTTTTCTCAAAATGTGTCAGCACAGCTAGGCAACAATGTTATAACAATGAAGAAATTAAAATATTAAAGTGATGGTATGTGTGTGTGTGTGTGTATATATATACTAGTAGTATAGCCCGGCGTTGCTTGGGTGTAATGAAAGCTTTAAAACTAATCCATGGTCCTGAGGCTCAGACTCTTTGGACGTTGCCATGAAAGACTAAAAAGCAATAGTTGTTTTCAGTTAAAGTGAAACTGTAGACAGACAGAAAAATGAATGGATTTAAGTCAAATTTTGATTTCCTGGTATCAACATCAAATAAGTTTTTTTTGTCGTAAACTGAATTTGAAAGGCTAAATAAATCCTCTGAGTAAATGGTATCATGGCTGAGACTAAGAACTACAATTATACCTACTTAGAGCCAAACCTGAAGCAAAAACTAAAATAAAAGGGCTGAAAAAAATACAGACATACAGGCAGATAAACAGACACACACACAAACATCTTGCCTTTTATATATATATATATATATATATATATATATATATATATATATATATATATTATCGATTTTCTGCACTATTGTAAGAACCACAACCTTGAAACTTCTGAATATCATTTCTTACGTTTTTGTCTATGAGTGTATCAGATTTGATTAAAATCGGACCACTTCTTCTATAACCCAATTTTTTCAATTATCGATTTTCGATATTTATCAGGGGTACCTCGACACAAAACCTATCTAAGAACACTCACAGATGCTTATAGTACAACTGTGTACATTTTCAAGAAAATTGGTTCAGGCATTTCGGAGTCTATAGGTAATGGACAGACACACACACAGAGTTCCATTTATAAATAAGTTTAGATTAGATACACATACACATACACATACACAAACACATGTGTGTATATGTATGAACATTATCTTTTAATGGATACTCATATTTAAGTGGACAGTCTTCTTTTCTATAATTAAACAATACATTTTAAATATCCACCAGCCTAAATGTTTATGAAATCTTGTTTGAAAAATATCTATCTTCTGGCAGGATTCGAACCTGCATGCTCCGATATACCAAGAAGATATCATCATTCGATCTGATATGTCTTACCAAATAACTATGTCGGTTATTGCAAATTTCATGAACTTCCATATAATTTTATAACATTTTCTTTGGTTGTGTTTATTTACATTAGGATACAATCCTGAGCAGAGAAAGATATTATGAAAGAAATTGGCAGAATATGTATTTAAGGCTTAACGCAAAGCTTGTTTGCCATTACATCTTCTGTGGTTACGTGGTAAGACATTATATCTAATGACAGCATCTCCCTGGTTCAAATCCTGCAGGAAGAAGATTTTTCAAACATTTAGGACAGTGGATACTTAAAATGTACTGTTTAACTATAGAAAATCAGACTATCCAATCAAATATGAGTATCTATAAAAACATAATGTTCAAACAAATAAATTTAAATAAATATATCAGTTAATGCCAATTTCATAAAATATTAAGAATCTTGAATCAGTTCTTACTGTTTTCCAACAGATGGCATTCCTAGAACTGCATATGTGGAGTTTCAGATAACTTATCAATGAAGCACTATAAGCAAGCTTGAAATTCAGTCTATGTCATTGAACATGTTTGGTTATGTGCCTAAAAAAGCGTATTTTCAGGAAATTTTACTGCACTACTTTATTCAAAAGAAATCTGCAGCTCCAGTGCACAAAATTCTTGTTGAGACTTACAGCAACCATGTACTGTCAAAAAAAAAAAACATGCAGAGATTAGTTTAGATGCTTCAAAAATAACGATTTTGATGTTGAAGATAAAAACACTCTGGAGCACCGAATAAGTTTGAAGATGAAGAATTGGAGGCATTACTTCATGAGGAATCATGTCAGGCACAAATTGAAGTTACAAAATCATTAGGAGTTGATCACACAACAGTTTCGAAGTATTTGAAAGCATAAGAAATGATTCAAAAGCATTGGGTGCCATACAAGCTGAAGCCGAGAGACGTTGAATGGCGTCTTGTCACGTGTGAACAGACGCTTCAACAGCAGAAAAGAAAGGTTATTTTTTGCATTCTATCATCACCAGCAATGAGAAATGGATACACTAAAATAATTCTAAGCATAGAAGATTGTGCATTAATCCCAGCCACAAATCAATATTGGTGGCAAAACCAAATATCCATGGTTTGAAGCTTCTGCTCTGCATTTGGTGAAATCAGTTGGGTGTAGTTTGTTACGAACCACTCAAACCAGCCGAAAACATCACAAGAAATTGCTGTCTACTACAATTGATGCATGTGAGTCAAGTGTTGAAGAAAAAATGGCTGCTATAGAATCAGAGAAATGATAAAGTGATTTTGCAACATGATAATGCTAAGTCAAATTATGCAAAACAGGAGAAAACCTACTTTGAAACTCTGAAGTGGGAAGTCGTACGGCACCAGACATTATCCTGTCTAATTATCAATGGCGGAGCAGCACTTTCATTCTTATAAAGGTGCCAAAAATGGGTCAACTTGTGGTTAGCCTCAAAACACGTTTTTCCAACTTGGAATTTAAATGCTGCGAGATGAGAAAAAGTAGTAGCTAATGATGAGCAATACTTTCAGTGATGGGTTTTGTACTAATTTTTGTAAATAAAACATTACTTTTCATGAAAAATCAGCAAGAACTTATTCAAGGTCCTTTTATAAGAAGACACATGCACAATAGGAATGTAGCAACCAGGGTTCTGGTAAATCATCACAAGCCAAGACTTGAGTTTAAGATTGTCTTGATGGTGACGAGGATGGGAAATTTTTCTCGTGGTTCATATTATCATACTTATTAGACTTGTTTTTCATATTTAAATTTTCGAAGATGTTGAGTGACATAATTTAAGATAACATTTCAGCTAACCTGGTGAATATTTATGAGAGTCTTGTAATTTAAAAAGTTTGAGTAGCTGACGACATTTTACTTTTATTTATAGACACATTGTGCAAAATAAAATCATTTCAATTGCCTTGAAAATGTTTGTCAGATAACAAAATACATCAGCTGAGACTAAGTAGTTTTTCTCTCGTCGCTTTTTCACATATATATATATATATATATATGTGCATCTATGTGGGTGGGCATAATAATGTTCAAGTAAAAGCCAACAGTAGATATTTTCTTTCTAAATAGTTATTTTATAGAAACTTTTGCATTGCATTTAATAAAATATTGATCACAAACAACTGAAAAAAAAACATTTTAAAGATCAAATATTTTACAATGAAGTCAACAAGAAAGACCTAAAGGAATTGAATAATCTTAGAAATCCTATTTAAACTTGTGAGATGATTTTTTCTTTCTTGCCTTCAACACTGTCTATTCTTAATGTGACGCCTTATGCCCAGGGCTGGCTCGTTAATTGTGACGCTTGTTTCTGTTGACGGTCGTGACGATCCCAATTGTGACACTGCCACCTGGCTGGCCCGTTGGTTCGGTCGCTGTTGCTGGTCATGATGATCTCGTCCGATGATGCCATCACAAAAACTGGTTTTACGTCTTGTAAACCAGTTTTTATGACGACATCATCTCTTGCAATGAGGCGCCACCGTTCCACGTTATAAATTGATCCCAGAGGTCACGTCGTGCAATTTTAGTAGTCACCTTTTAGAGCCAGTGCGGACACTGGTGCACACTTGTGATTAAAAACATAAGTACAGCACCAAAAAAAATTAATAAAATTAATGAAGAAGGTCGAACACGCCTGGAGAGTTACGAAGAATGTCTTTATATTAAAAAAATTTGTAGATATTTTCTTTCTAAATTGATATTTTATAGAAACCTTTGCATTGCATTTAATAAAATATTGATCACAAACAACTGAAAAAAAGACATTTTAAAGATCAAATATTTTTACAATGAAGTCAACAAAAAAGACCTAAAGGAATTGAATAATCTTAGAAATCCTATTTAAACTTCTGAGATGATTTTTTCTTTCATGTCTTCAAAACTATTCTTAAAACAATTTTCTTACTTTACCAGAAAGAAAAGAAAAGTGAAGATTATCAAATAAAAAAAAGACCTGAGGAAGTTTGGAGAGCCACAACCTGTTGAAATCTAATGATCAACAATGAAAGTGAATATAACAAAACGAGTCATCAAATCATGAATTTATTTTGTTAAATCCAGCAAGACCGAACAAATAGGATTATATTCACAAACAATCCACTAAAGTGATCAAGGCTTTCAAATGCTATTTATCTCCATTAATAAATCTGTATCGTGGTTATGCAAGCATCAGATATACATTGTGACTATTACTTTATTCTCTGTGTGGACATTAAAAAAAATTAACATCTTGGCTAAAGCGAAAGAGTCTGTATTCTCTAATCTTTCAAACAACGTATTCACAAAACATTTTTATTCTTCTAACAATGTACCACACTTACTGCTTCAAATTACAATTTTTTATCAATGAGCCGAATTAGACATCTTGGAAATTACAACAGACAATTTTCTCTTCTGTCTCCACATCTCACACTTTCTCGTCGTGTTTAGAAATTGACTGAATAACGAGATTCAAGTATTGACTGGTTCAAGATTACATGCCACTTAATGGAATGATGAGCAGTTCCAAGACAAGTGACTCTGTTGGTGCCAACCAATCACCCAGAAAAAAAAGGGAAAGTCTATAGAAAGCACAATGCAGTGTATTTAGAACAAACTGCTTTAGAAAGATATCAAATGAAATATAAAATAAAATGGTTTGGTAACATAAGAAAGTTGTTCTTCTTGTTGTTATTATTCAATTGATATTGCTCTCTGGTAAATTACCACTGCCCCAAAATATTTTAAAAAATAAATATTAACAACATATTTTTGTTTCTGAATTGTGATAAGCAAATTTTAAAAATGTTCATTCTGCAGCATTTCCTGTGAAGTCATGATCCTTAATAAAAGTATTAAAATACTTTTGCAGGGCAACAAAATATAATCCTCTTTAAAGACTGTTATGTGTGTGTGTGTGTATATATATATATATATATAAGATACATCATGGTTCAGGTAGCTTAGTGTGATAGCCTATTTTCTAAGCATATTTTATTCTACTTTCTTCTTGCTGAATTTTATATTGCATCATACCTTGGGAGAAGAAAGCATATAATTTCCCTCCTGTCACTCTAATGAGACATGAGACGGTAATATTCTTTGCTTTGTTTTAATATTTTCCTTTCAGATTTCGTAAGTTGTTGTTATTATTATTAGTAGTAGTAGTAGTATTTGTCACAGTTTATAATATGTGTAATTTAAACTTTGAGTTTTGAAATGTAATTCTATCCCTCCCCCACTTCCTGTGAAACCACGTGTTACCATTTATTCTCTGACTGGTGTCTTTCTAAAGCATAAATGAATCAGGAATTATCCAAATGAAAACAGAAGTCCAGACTTTGAGAAGCTCGAAAAATTCAAAAAAATTTCAATCTTCTGTTTACGGGTAATGTAATCTATAGCTTTGGAACTACTAGTCTCCCTGTTAGACAAATTTTGAAATAAGAAGGGGGGGGGGAAAGATCTCTAATTCTTTGCCATATTCTTTGCTTTGTTTTAATATTTTACTTTCAGATTTAGTGAGTAGGTATTTGTCACAGTTTTTAATATATGTGAGATCTAATTTAATATTGCAGGTAGTTTCAACTCTAACTTAGTTGAAACTTTTTTTTTAATTGGAGTAGATAGACCCTTCTATCGCCCGGTTCATACTCCACCCACGTCCATTGAACAGGTGTAGAGGCTCATCCCTTGTTCCCTGTTCAGGAAGTGGTCTCTGGCTCTCTTTTTCTCCTCAGACCTCAGTAATGGTGCTTATGCGATTTTCCTGCGATGTGCATGGTCGGTGGCAACATCTCTTCATTGTGAGGGTACCAGGTTGGCAGTTTTCTGGTTGCTGCTTCTGACTGGTAGTTACGAGCCCTACCTCTTGCGTAGCATCAAGAGCATCTGATCTGATCAACAGTTGCATAATATCGGGGTTCTTGCAGTGCCATGATGTGCATGGATAGGTGTCCCTGCAGGTGCTTTCAGTGGGCAACCCCAAGGCCACACTTTGCTGCAGCCCATACCAGTTCCCTTCCAGTGCATGTTGCAGTTAATGACCATTTGCCTCCTCTACTCAAGGTCTCTCTACAACAACATTAAACATGAACACATATCTCTGCTAAAAAAGCTAAACCAGGCAAATTAAAATCACCTAAACCCCTTAACATTTCCTTTACTAACATTCGCAGTATCCGAAACAATTTTAGTAGCGTTGAATCTTTTCATATCAAAAGTCCCAACATCCTATCTCTGTGTAAGACTAATCTCAACTCCTCAATACCCTCTTCTGACTTCTCTATCCCTGGCTACCTTCCCCTCTTCAGAAAAGACTCTAATGTCCACATGCATGGGCTTTGTGTTTACATCAGTGAATGCCTTCCTCTAGCCAGGATGATTTCTCTTGAATCCCAACATCGTTCTTATATGTGGTTCCGTCTCTCCCTTCTAAGCTCAGTTAGCTACCTCTTCTTTCTCTACTGCTCCCCACCATCTCCCGACTGCCCATACATTTGTGTTTGGCGACTTTAACGCTCATCATGCTGAGTAGCTGCATAACTCCATCACAGATCTTGCTGGTGTACACACCATAAATTTTTTTATCACCCAGTTCCTTGCGCAGGTGGTGGAGTTCCCCACGTGTTTCTGTAATAACGCTAACAGACACGATTCACTACTAGATCTGTGTTCCACCTCTGACTCTTACAATTTCGAGCAACTCTGCCCTCTTGGAAACTCTAACCATGCATTAGTTTCTGTCAATATCTCCTTTCACCTCCACCCCACCCAAGAACCTCAGACCAGCAGAATATCTTACTACGACCAAAGAGCCAATTGGGACTTGTTCCGCGACTTCCTGAGTGACGTCCCTTGGAATAAAGTGTTTAGCCTTCCTGTTGAAGACTGTGCGGCTGAGGTCTCCTCTTGGGTTAAGGCTGGCACCGATGCTTTCATCCCTGCCAGAAAGTTGAGACTTAAATCCCACTCATCCCCCTAGTTCTCCCCTGCCTACTCAGCTGCCATCGCCCACCGAAATCACTTCTTTCAGCTTTACCAGAGTCATGCGTCAGATCATAACAGGCACCTTTTGGCCTTAGCTCGCAATGAATGCAAGAAGGTACTTAATGAGGTTAAGCTGATGTTTGCAGTCAGAATGAAGCAGCACATAGCACCCTGTAATTTTGGCTCCAAAGACTACTGGAGGCTCTGTAAAAGTGTGCTGAACAACAGTAAGCACTCAATCCCACCTCTAATCAACGAATTTGAGGTCCTCATCTCTTCAACAGACAAAGCTGAGTGCTTCACTCACAGATTCTCCACTAACTCAACACTGGACTTGTCTAGAGTATCTGTACCCGACTTCCCTCTCCAAACCCAGGCCCAACTGACTGACATACTAATTATTCCCTCAAAATAATGTCTAAGCTTGACTCCCATAAGGCAAACGGTGGCGATGGAATACCCATCATTGTCCTCAAGAAATGTACTCCTGAACTCTCCTCTGTTCTCTCTAAACTCTATAACTTCTCTCTTTCTGCTTCCTGCCTGCTGGAAAACCTCCTCCATGTTTCCTATATATAAAAATATTGGAGAACCCTCTGACTCTGCTAATTATCGCTCTATCAGCCTCCTACCAATCTTTGGCAAAGTGTTCAAAGCCATCATCAACGCTGAGGTGGTACAACATCTCAAAGTCCATAGACTCTTCTCTGGCAAACAGTATGGCTTCCGCTTCACCAGGTCTACTGCTGATATGCTCACAACTATCACTGAGTATATACACCAGGCCCTCGACAAAAACGGCAAAGCCCGAACTGTGGCCCTTAACATCTCCAAAGCGTTTGACAGAGTCTGGAATTCTGGACTTCTATGCAAACTATTGTTTGACCTAATCCAGTCCTTCCTTTCAAACCATACAATGAGGGTGGTATTGAACAGACAAGCCTCCCAATACTATCACATGAATGCGGGTGTCCCTCAAGGCTCTATCCTACACTTTTCCTTATCTATGTTAACGATCTCCCTGATGTAATAAGATCCCAAGTGGGCATATATGCTGATGACACTATGGTTTACTTTTGTCTTGATCAAAAATCTACCGAGGCTGAAAAGGCAAACCTCGCTGCTGAGCTTGAAAAGGACCTCCAATCCATGGTGGACTGGAGGAAGAAATGGCTCGTAAATTTTAATACTTCCAAAATGAAGATGCTATCTAATAACCACCATAGACAATCGTTCCTCCCACCCATTAATATGGATCAGGCTTCTCTCCCTGAAAGCAAAACACTGTGCCTCCTCAGGTTAATTCTCACACCAGACCTCAAGTGGAATAACTATATAGAATGCATAGCTAAATTCGCTGCTAAGAAAGTCAGTTCTTTGTGTAGGGCCAGGAAGTTTTTTCCATCCCAAACAATCCTGCACATATTACAAGTCTACCATCTGCCGGTGCATTGAGTATTGCTACCATATCTGGTCTGGTGCTCCTGCTATCCACTTAGGTGTCCTCAACCGAATCCAACGGTGAATCTGTAATGTGATCAATCCCGACTTGGCAACTAGGATACAGTCACTTTCTCACCGAGGCAGTGTGGCTTCCCTGTGTCTCTTCTACAAATACTTTCACAGCTTCTGCTCTGATGAACTTAGCTCACCGATACCCCACTATATACAAATTTCCTTGAGCCACAAGATTAGCAACTGGGTCCCACCCTTTTACTGTGAAACCAATAAATTGTAAATGCAAATTCTACTCCAGCATCTTCTTTTCTTGCACTTCCCGCCTGTGGAATTCTCTTCCGCATACTTGCTTTCCCAACAGTTACAATCTCCAAGAATTTAAATGTAAAGTCAATCGTCATCTCCTGTCTCACTAACTTACATCCTCTCTCTCATGCTTTTCTACATCCACCCCACTCTCATCAGTACTCTCTTCCCTCTCCTACTCTCTTCCTGACACCCCCTGCAACCTCTCACTTCTCATAACTTTCCTCCTATGTAATCCCCTGCACAACAGTGGCAGTGAAATACCTTACTTGGGGCGACACAATTATGAGGCAGTGTCAGCTTAGTTCATTCTCTTTACTACCAATTATTACACTTTACTACCAGTTATGAAGGTTCTTGCAGCATGTTTGCTTTTAAACAGTACCTTATTTTATTTTTTGGCAATAATTATGTCATTGAGTAGTGAAGAATATATATATGTATTTATCCCTATATTATAACAAAGAACATTGTGTGTGTGTGTATGTGTGCATATATATATATACATATATATATATATTTGTATATTCAGATAAACCTTAGTGGGGAAATAGCCATTTTCAACATGTCCTTTTATGACATGTGTTCTTCAACCCCTTATAAACAGAAAATGAGGAAAAATTCTAAGCCCAGAGGTTAACTTTGGTACAGGAAGGGGTTGGGAAATAATGGTTTTATTAGGGTTGGGCTGGGGGAAAAATTTAGTTATTCCATCTTTGGTAGTGGGAGTTATGTGGCTTGACCTTTAGGTTGTTAGTGGTAGGTGGTGGGGAAGTAACTGCTTGGCCAAATTTAAAAAAAAACTTTTTTGTGATTAATTGGAGGAAAGGATAATTATTGTAACTTGTACTTATTTCTATGGCTACACAGACTTATGATCTCTTTACATTTATTTAGGAGTATATTTTGGTCTTGAAATTTAAAAATTTTAATTTTTTCTGTCAAAGATTACACCTATCTTTTAAGCTATTAGGGGTCCTAGCCTTGCCTATGAGCTTCCATTTTATCTGGGGATTTAAGTTACTTTACATATTTTTTCCTCCTGTCCTACTCCGGGAGGGTGGGAGTGAAAACTTGAGATGGTGATGATATAGAAATAGAAAATTTTTTTTTTTAAGGAAAAAGCAACTGAATTAGTTCACTGGTCATCAGATCGAAATCAAGAATGAAATATGTGTAAGGCAACTAAAATAAAAGATCAAAGACCTGATGTTATATATCAAAAATATAAAATAATTAAAGGCTAATTACATTTAAGCTGAACACAAGTGGTTACTAAGCTTAAATCTACTTAAACTTTAATTGTTATAACATCAGATTTTTGGTGTTTATTTTAATTGTTGTTCATATTTCTCATCCTTAATTACGCTCTGATGAGAGACAACTGATAAACCAGGTGAGCTGCTATTTTGCTAATTGTTTTGTATTTTAATATTCGCACTTTATGGTAATGGAGTAACTTTTTTTTAAACCAAACCTTTTTCTAATTTTTTGTTTTCATTATAATATGACCACTTTCATCTTTTTCTCTTCTGGTTTCAATATATGTTTTTTAATATATGTTTTCATGATTTTTTGTTTCAATATGTCTGTTTTCTTTTTTTTCGCTTAATGTTTAATGTGTCTGCTTACATCTTTTTCTTTCTTCTTTTAATATGACCACTTTCATCTTTTTCTCTTCATAGTTTAATATATTCATTTTCATTTTTTTCGCTACTTGTTTTAATGCAATTGCTTTCATCTTTCTCTTTTCATGATTAACATGCCGGTTTTTTTAGCTTTTTTCTCTTCACGTTTTAATGTGTCTGCTTTTATTTTTCTCTCTTCATATTTTACAATGACCACATTCATCTTTTCCCTTCATGTTTTAATATGACCGTCTCTTCTCCTGATATTTTACTGTCCACATTTGTCTTTTCTCTTCATGTTTTATTATTTCCACATTCATCTTTTTCCTTCACATGCTAATATCTTTTTCCGTTCATATTTTAATATACCAACCTCTTATTTTAATATATCCACTTTCATCTCCTCCTCTTCATGTTTTAATATGACTGCCTTCATTTTTTTCTCTTAATGTCCAAGTATATCCATTTTCATCTTTTTCTCTTGATATTTAATGTCTGTTTTAATCTTATCCTCTTCATATTTTTTAATATATCCACTTTTATTTTTTTCATTTCATCTTCTAACATGACTGCATATATCTTTTGCTGATATCTTAATGTGTCTTTTATTGTCATTTTCTCATTCTTCTTTCAATATGTTCCCTTTTAACTTTTTCTTTTCATGTTTTAATATGTATTTTTTCTTCTAGGTTTAAAATGAATGCTTTTGCCATTTTCTCATACAATATTGATATATCCTTATTCATTGTTTTCTCTTCATTTTTTACTATGGCCACTTTCATCTTTTTCACTTCATGTTTTAATATGCCCATTTTCATCTCTTCTTGTTTGAATGTTTGCTTTCATCTTTTTCTTTTCATGATTTAATATGCCTGCTTTCATTTTTTTTTCTCTTCATATTTAAATATATCCACTTTCATTTTTTCTCCCCAGATTTTAATATAATGGCTTTTTATCTTTTCCTTTTCATGTTTCTCATATGTCTGCTTTTATCTTTTCCTTTGCATGTGTTTCATATGTCTGCTTTTATCTTTTCCTTTTCATATTTTTGATGTGTCTGCTTTTATCTTTCTTTTCATGATTCTCATATGTCTGCTTTGACTTTTTCTTTCCAGATTTTTTATCTGTCTGCTTTTATCTTTTTCTGTTCATGTGTTTAATTTGTTTGCTTTTACCTATTTCATTCCATGTTTTTGATAATTATGTATTTGTCTTTTTTTATGTTTTAGATATGTCTGCTTTTATCTTTTTCTTTTCATATTTTTGGTATGTCTGCTTTTATCTTTTTCTTTTCATGTTTTTGATGTGTCTGCTTTTATCTTTTCCTTTTCATGTGTTTGATATGTCTGCTTTTATCTTTTTCTCTTCATGTTTTTGATATGTCTGCTTTTATCTTTTTCTTTTCATGTTTTTGATATGTCTGCTTTTATCTTTTTCTTTTCATGTTTTTGATATGTCTGCTTTTATCTTTTCCTTTTAATGTGTTTGATATGTCTGCTTTTATCTTTTCCTTTTCATGTTTTTGATATGTCTGCTTTTATCTTTTCCTTTTCATGTGTTTGATATGTCTGCTTTTATCTTTTCCTTTTCATGTTTTTGATATGTCTGCTTTTATCTTTTTCTTTTCATGTTTTTGATATGTCTGCTTTTATCTTTTCCTTTTCATGTGTTTGATATGTCTGCTTTTATCTTTTTCTCTTCATGTTTTTGATATGTCTGCTTTTATCTCTTCCTTTTCATATTCTTGATGTGTCAGCTTTTATCTTTTTCTTTTCATGTGTTTGATATGTCTGCTTTTATCTTTTTCTTTTCATGTTTTTGATATGTCTGCTTTTATCTTTTTCTTTTCATGTTTTTGATATGTCTGCTTTTATCTTTTTCTTTTCATGTGTTTGATATGTCTGCTTTTATCTTTTTCTTTTCATGTTTTTGATATGTCTGCTTTTATCTTTTTCTTTTCATGTGTTTGATATGTCTGCTTTTATCTTTTTCTTTTCATGTGTTTGATATGTCTGCTTTTATCTTTTTCTCCTCATGTTTTTGATATGTCTGCTTTTATCTTTTTCTTTTCATGTGTTTGATATGTCTGCTTTTATCTTTTTCTTTTCATGTGTTTGATATGTCTGCTTTTATCTTTTTCTCCTCATGTTTTTGATATGTCTGCTTTTATCATTTTCTCTTCATGTTTTTGATATGTCTGCTTTTATCTTTTTCTTTTCATGTTTTTGATATGTCTGCTTTTATCTTTTCCTTTTCATATTTTTGATATGTCTGCTTTTATCTTTTTCTTTTCATGTTTTTGATATGTCTGCTTTTATCTTTTTCCTTTCATGATTCTCATATGTCTGCTTTTATCTTTTTCTTTTCATGTTTTTGATATGTCTGCTTTTAACTTTTTTCATGTTTCTCATTTGTCTGCTTTTATCTTTTAAGTTTCATGTTTTGATGTCTGCTTTTATCTTTTTCTTTTCATGTTTTTGATGTCTCCTTTTATCTTTTTCCTTTCATGATTCTCATATGTCTGCTTTTATCTTTTTCTTTTCATGTTTTTGATATGTCTGCTTTTATCTTTTTCTTTTCATATTTTTGATGTGTCAGCTTTCATCTTTTTCTTTTCATGTTTTTGATATGTCTGCTTTTATCTTTTTCTCTTCATGTTTTTGATATGTCTGCTTTTATCTTTTTCTCTTCATGTTTTTGATATGTCTGCTTTTATCTTTTCCTTTTCATATTTTTGATATGTCTGCTTTTATCTTTTTCTTTTCATGTTTTTGATATGTCTGCTTTTATCTTTTTCTTTTCATGTGTTTGATATGTCTGCTTTTATCTTTTTCTTTTCATGTGTTTGATATGTCTGCTTTTATCTTTTTCTCCTCATGTTTTTGATATGTCTGCTTTTATCTTTTTCTTTTCATGTGTTTGATATGTCTGCTTTTATCTTTTTCTTTTCATGTGTTTGATATGTCTGCTTTTATCTTTTTCTCCTCATGTTTTTGATATGTCTGCTTTTATCATTTTCTCTTCATGTTTTTGATATGTCTGCTTTTATCTTTTTCTTTTCATGTTTTTGATATGTCTGCTTTTATCTTTTCCTTTTCATATTTTTGATATGTCTGCTTTTATCTTTTTCTTTTCATGTTTTTGATATGTCTGCTTTTATCTTTTTCCTTTCATGATTCTCATATGTCTGCTTTTATCTTTTTCTTTTCATGTTTTTGATATGTCTGCTTTTAACTTTTTTCATGTTTCTCATTTGTCTGCTTTTATCTTTTAAGTTTCATGTTTTGATGTCTGCTTTTATCTTTTTCTTTTCATGTTTTTGATGTCTCCTTTTATCTTTTTCCTTTCATGATTCTCATATGTCTGCTTTTATCTTTTTCTTTTCATGTTTTTGATATGTCTGCTTTTATCTTTTTCTTTTCATATTTTTGATGTGTCAGCTTTCATCTTTTTCTTTTCATGTTTTTGATATGTCTGCTTTTATCTTTTTCTCTTCATGTTTTTGATATGTCTGCTTTTATCTTTTTCTCTTCATGTTTTTGATATGTCTGCTTTTATCTTTTCCTTTTCATATTTTTGATATGTCTGCTTTTATCTTTTTCTTTTCATGTTTTTGATATGTCTGCTTTTATCTTTTTCCTTTCATGATTCTCATATGTCTGCTTTTATCTTTTTCTTTTCATGTTTTTGATATGTCTGCTTTTATCTTTTCCTTTTCATATTTTTGATGAGTCAGCTTTTATCATTTTCTTTTCATGTTTTTGATGTGTCAGCTTTTATCTTTTTCTTTTCATGTTTTTGATATGTCTGCTTTTAACTTTTTCATGTTTCTCATATGTCTGCTTTTATCTTTTAAGTTTCATGTTTTGATGTCTGCTTTTATCTTTTTCTTTTCATGTTTTTGATGTCTCCTTTTATCTTTTTCCTTTCATGATTCTCATATGTCTGCTTTTATCTTTTTCTTTTCATGTTTTTGATATGTCTGCTTTTATCTTTTTCTTTTCATATTTTTGATGTGTCAGCTTTTATCTTTTTCTTTTCATATTTTTGATATGACTGCTTTTAACTTTTTTCATGTTTCTCATATGTCTGCTTTTATCTTTTAAGTTTCATGTTTTGATGTCTGCTTTTATCCTTTTCTTTTCATGCTTTTGATGTCTCATTTTATCTTTTTCCTTTCATGATTCTCATATGTCTGCTTTTATCTTTTCCTTTTAATGTGTTTGATATGTCTGCTTTTATCTTTTCCTTTTCATGTTTTTGATATGTCTGCTTTTATCTTTTCCTTTTCATGTGTTTGATATGTCTGCTTTTATCTTTTCCTTTTCATGTTTTTGATATGTCTGCTTTTATCTTTTTCTTTTCATATTCTTATATGTTCACTTTCATTGTTTTCTCTCTCTATTCTTTTAATATTTTAGCTTTTGTCTTTCTATTCACCTAATATATTCACTTTTATCTTTTTTTCTCTCAATTTTCTACTCTCTGCTTTCATCAATTCTTTTTTTTTTCATGTTTTAGTATGTCTGCTTTTAAGTTATTCTTTTTTAAGATCCTTTCATACAAATATTGGCTTCCCTCTAGGCTCTATCCTATGTCTTACACATTTTATGATCTTCATCAATGAACTTCTTGATGTAATCAGCTCCAAGTAGACATCTATGCAGATGATATAACCATTTACTCTTGTCTCAATAGGAAATCTACCAAGGCTGACAAAGTAAACCTTGCTGCTGCTCTTGAAAATAACCTTCAACCTGAGATGGAATGGGGTAGAAAATGACTTGTCAGTTTTAATACCTCCAAAACAAAGCTACTTTCCTTTAACCACCATGGAGAAACTTTCTTGCCTGCCATCAGAATGGGTGACACTAGTCTCCCAGAAAGCAACACATTTCACTTCCTTGGCCTTAGAAATGACTCGGTCAAAACTTACTGTAGTTGGAAAAAATAATTAGCTTCACTGTTTTGAAGTTCTCTTTATTTATTTATTCTGCAAAGCGAAGCCATTCCTAACCAGATGGTGGCCGTTACTGGGCAGTTGACCCCCCCTCCCCTATAACCCAACCCTGTGAAATCTCTAAGTTTCGTAGACGGTCTGTTCTTCAAATTCAAATTCGTTCATTTGCTTTGTACATGAACAGGCAGCTTAGCCAGATCTTAATTTTCGGGAAAAGCCAAGAGTTGAAGATATAAATTTCTTAATTCAAATTTCCTGGGTTAATCCTGTGTGTAATTGTTTCTTATTTATGTATTTTAATTTTTTTACTAATCTTTTCGGCCTTTATGCTCCAGTTGGACTTTAAGTTAAAACTTAGTTGACTCACCACCCGTGGAATTTTTTTTTTTTTTTTATATAGGAGTAGATAGATCACACTATCACCCGGTCCATACTCCTCCCACATCTATTGAAAAGGAGTAGACGCTTGCCCCTTGTTTCCAGCTTTCTCTTCTCTCTTCAGACCTTGGTATTGGTACTTCCATGATTTTCCTGCGATCTGGCCAGATGGTGGCAATGGCTCATCACTGTGAGGGTACGGGTTGGCAGTTTTCTGGTTGCTGCTTCCGACTGGTAGTTAGGAGCCCTAACTCTTGCATAGCGTCAAGAGCGGCTGCTCTGATCAACAGTTGTATAATATCGGGGTTCTTGTAGTGCCATGTCGCGCATGGATAGGTGTCCCTGCAAGTGCTTTCAGTGGGCAACCCTGAGGCCACACCTTGTTGCAGCTCTAGCCAGTTTTCCTCCCGCACAGATCGTGGATAATGACCGCCTGTATCCTCTACTCTAGGTCCCTTTCTATAAAGAAAAACATGAGAAACAAATCAGAAATGACCCTAAACCAGTTAAAATCAAACCACCTAAACCCATTAACCTTTCTTTCATTAATATCCGGGGCATTTGTACTAACTTTCCTAGTGTAGAAGCATTCCTGCATGAAAAGTCCCCGGACATCCTTGCATTCTGCAAAACTAACCTCAACTCAGCTATTCCCTCCTCTGACCTCTCCATCCCTGGTTATCTTCCCCTCTTAAGGAAGGATTCCACTGTCCACATGCATGGGCTGGGGGTCTACGTCAGCAAACACCTCCCCATAGCTAGGGTGACTTCACTCGAATCTACTGACCACCAATACATATGTCTCCACCTGTCTCTCCTCAGTTTGGTTAGTTACCTATTCTTTCTTTACCATTCTCCCTCCTCTCCCGACTGCTCCCTACTAGATAGCATTGCTGACGACATAGATAAGGCTATTTCCTATCACCCATTCACCCACATATTTGTATTCGGAGACCTCAACGCCCATCACTCTGAGTGGCTTGAAAACACTGTTACTGATCCAGTGGGCATTCACGCCATGAACTTCACTATTTCCCAATCCCTTATGCAAGTGGTGGACTTCCCCACTCACTTCCCAAGCACTCCCTCGGGTCATTCCTCACTACTAGATATATGTTTCACCTCTGCACCTGACGCCTGGCAGGTCTCGCAGCTTTGCCCTCTCGGCAACTCCGACCACACTGAAATCTCTCTCAGTATTTCTTTCCACTCTCACTCCCCTCAGGAGCCCCCTACCTATAGGACCTCCTACCTCTACCAAAAAGCTGACTGGGATGCCTTTCGCGATTTCCTCTGCAATGTCCCTTGAGGAAAAGTGTTCGATCTATCAACTGATGACTGTGCCTCTGAGGTCTCGTCATGGGTGAAAGCTGGCATTGATGCCTTCATACCCACCAGGAAGTATTGCCTAAAACCTCATTCCTCTCCGTGGTTCTCTCCTGCCTGCTCAGCCGCCATTGCCCACAGGAACCATTACTTCCGTCTATTCCAGAGACAGTCATCTGATCACAATAGGCACCTGTTCATGTCTGCTCGCAATGAGTGCAAGAAAACCCTAAATGACGCCAAATGTTTGTTTGCTGAGAGAATGCGACAGCGCATAGCTGACCGCAAGTTCGGCTCCAAGGACTATTGGAGGATTTGCAAACGAGTGCTGAACAATAGGAAATCCTCAATACCTCCTTTAATCCATGAATTTGAGGTTCTCATGTCATCTGCAGACAAAACTGAATGCTTTGCCCGCAGATTCTCATCCAACTCCACATTTGACTCAGCTGGAGTACACCCACTCGACTTCCCTATTATAACTGAGGCCAAACTGCACAACATATATATTACCCCAACAGTAGTATCCAGAGTAATCTCAAAACTTGACCCCCATAAGACAAGTGGAGATGATGGAATCCCAGTGATAGTTCTTAAGAGGTGTGCTCCTGAACTTTCCCCTGTCCTCTCTAAACTATTTAACTACTGCCTTTCTGCTTCCTGTTTTCCTGCATGCTGGAAGTTCTCTTCAGTTGTTCCTGTATTTAAGAATTGTGGTGAACCCTTGGACCCATCCAACTATCATCCTATCAGTCTTCTGCTGATATTCGGGAAAGTATTCAAGGCCATAATCAATGCTGAAATAGTCCAACATCTTACTGCCCACAAACTCTTCTCTGACAGGCAATATGGCTTCCACTTTGCCAGGTCCACGGGCGACTTGCTAACAACCATAACGGAGTACATGCTCCAGGCCCTTGATGAGTCTGACAAGGCTCGCGCATTTGCTCTGGACATCGCCAAGGCTTTTGACAGGGTTTGACACTCTGGCCTCCTATGCAAGCTACGGGGTTACGGTATTACCGGTTGCCTGCTTGACCTAATCCAATCCTTTTTAAATAACCGCAAAATGAAGGTCGTTTTGAATGGGCATGCCTCTTCATCCTACAGCATGAATGCTGGTGTCCCACAGGGCTCTATCCTGGGCCCGACGCTCTTCCTTATTTTCATCAACGACCTCCCTGATGAGATCAAGTCTCAAGTAGGCATCTACGCAGATGACACCACAATATACTCCCGCACCAGTAAGAAACCTGTCGTGGCGGACAGACATAATCTCGCTGCTGACCTTGAACGGGATCTACACTCTGTGGTGAATTGGAGCAAGAAGTGGCTTGTCAACTTCAATGCGTCTAAGACCAAGATGTTGTCTGTCAACCATCACAGGCAACCTCTCCTGCCTCCCATAAGCATGAACCAAGCGATTCACCCTGAGAGCAACATACTACGCCTCCTCGGCCTTACCCTCTCCTCAGACCTCAAATGGAACCACTATATTAATTCCATAGCTAAATCTACTGCTAAGAAGGTTGGGTCACTATGTCGATCCAGGATGTTTTTTCCGCCTGAATCCATCCTGCATATATACAAGTCAACCATCCATCCGTGCATGGAGTACTGCTGCCATTTATGATCAGGTGCTCCTGCTGTTCTCCTCAGTGTCCTTGACAAAATCCAAAGGCAGATCTGCAATATAATTGATCTTGACAAGGTAGAAGTGATGTGGCTTCCCTTTGTCTTTTCTACAAGTATTTTCATGGCAACTGCTGTCATGTTTTTTACCTTAATAAACTGACCACATGTATACAGACATGCTACTAAATTGGGATTAAAGTCCCATTTTTTTACCTTCAAAATAGTTAAATGTAACCGCCTCTTCTAATCTAAATTACTGGAACTTGCTTTCTTTCCTGATAGCTACAATCTCCAAAAGTTGAAATACAATGTCAATTGTCATCTTCTATCTCCTTAATTCCCATCCATCCTTGAACCTTGTTTTTTCTCTCACTGTAACCCTGTGCACGAGTGGTGGTGCTGTCTTGCTTGGGGTGAAATGATTATCTATATATCCTCACCTCTACCAAATATCTAAAAAATACAAACCTATCAGGGAATTACAAATGTAATAAATCTCGTTGTTTAGTTTGCAAACATTTAGTAAACAATGCAGTATTTTCTATACCCAACACCAACATCAAATTACACCCACCACGCCTCACCTGCAACAGCTAAAATATATTTTCTCTTCTGTTCAATATGTCCAAATAGTGGATATATTGGTGAATCTGGAAACAGTTTTAGACTCCGTTTTAATAATCATAAACTAAGCATACACCAAAACAACCCTTATTCCCCCATAGCTGAACACTTCAATCAACCAGGACACACATTAGAAAACTGCAAATGTTTACTGATAGATTCCAATTTTAGTTCCACATACTCATGCAGAAAGAAAAAAAAATACTGGATTTTAAAATTTAATACATATTGGCTAGGGTTAAATAGGGACTTAGGTATTTTGAATCTTTATAAATATTTCAATAGTTAAATATTTTTTAGATACACTTAAAAAAATTTTCTTTAAAACAACATTTAAAAGTATTATTACAGTTATGTTTACGTTTAAAAAATATCCAAAACTTCATTGCTTTCTATGTCACATGATGTAAACATCTTGCGACAGACACTCCTCACGACGAACGCTTCTAGTTTAAATTTTAAAATCATTTGTTTCTGATGAAAGGCCGAGGCCGGTCTGAAATATCAAATATATATATATAATAATAGGAATAAATAAATACTGTCAAAAAAATACATTTTTTCAACTTACAACTTTTTAGTAGTTTTTCCTATATATATATATATATATATATTTCTATATATTTGTTTTCATCTTTCATTTTTTTTTATTTTAATGTTTTCCTCTTCTCGTTTTAATTTGTATTTTTTATTTTTGTTTGGTATGTCCAGTTTTACTATGATTGTTCCTTACATTTTTTTCCTTTCTGCAAACACATTATGCTCACATTATATCTTTCAATATCACATCTATACAATACTAAGATGTTCAGAATATTTTTTATATTTACACAATAAATCAATGGGATTCCAAGCTATTTTTCAGGTTTAATTATTTACTAAACATAATTCAGAGAAAATTTTCAAAAAAGGTTCACAAAAACAAATACTTGTATGTTTTAAATATTCTGGATTTGATATTTTGAATTTTGTAATTTGAACAAATTTTACTTTTACATTTTCTCATTCTATATTTTTTAAAAGTTTTATTTTAAAATAAATATTTTTCTTTATGCTCTAAAATGGCAAAAGCAAAACGTTTGCAATGACTGAATTCAGTTTAAGGTTTTATGTTATATTATAGAATATTAGATTTGCATTTTTTGCTGTCAATCATATATTTATTATTACTTCATTCTTATATTCCATCAAAATGTGAGTTCAAATCTATTGGGAATTTTCCAATTTTAATTGGTAACAATATTGTGACACCGGCAAGAAGAAAGGAACACAAACACAGATGAAAATGTTATGAACTTGAATTTACAGGAAAAGAGAGAAAAGAAGAAAGGATAGTCTCTTGCAAACAGTCAGGTTTGTGGGACTTATTTGAAAGATGCATTCTTTTAACGGTTTATATTTCCTGTGTCATTATGGCTGGGTTGCAAAAATAGAGCCATGACTTCTGTGAGTCAGTTGCTGTCAAATCCCTTCACGTATCCTGGGTCTAGGTGATGGAGAGCAGACGGGGACGTCTTGTCTGTAAAGTCCCAACAAGCAAAAGAGGAAGTGAGTTTGTAAAACCAGCTCACTTGGGGAGTTTGTTGAAAATCTAAAAAGGTAGCCCGTGATTGGTTGTTTTTCATCCAATCACGTGGCACCCAGTTGGTGACTCCATAATAATTTCTATAAATGCGTTTAATAACCCTGTATGTTTTAATATACTTTCTATAAATAAAAACTATCTCAAGAAAAATAATGCCACAATTTTGAAGCTCTAGAAATCTAGCAGTATTCTTAAAATATCCATCACTTAGATTTTTTTTTTTTCAGAGCTTCATAATATCTTAGGAATACATTTGTTTTCTTGGAACATTCTTACTATCCATATTTTGTGGGTTAATTATAGTCAAAAAATCATGTGATTTGAAATTACTTTTGTGTTTTGAGCCACCCAACTCGTCCTTTGAGACTTATTGTAATAACACAAATCTGAAACAAACAAATTCTGAAATAATGACTGATTAACTGGTGTTTTTCTCATATTGCCGCAGCAACAAACACCAGATTAAAAAAATCTTGACACCAATTAAAAAATGAGACTTCGTGTCTCCTTTTTTATACTTGTTCAATCTTTTATAAGAGCTTAACTTAATATTTGCATTGACAAACTGAGAAAAATAATGGCAGTTGTTCATCATTAATTACTTGGTCACTCAATTTCTGGATTCAAAATTAATTCTAATCCTTAATAAATTAAAACTTTTTGTAATTCTCTTTACTACATAAATATTTGTATTGCTTTTTATTGCTTGTCACTGTGGTAGAAAGACAAAGTACCAATGGAGATTTCATTCATCATCAGTTGACATAAGCAATGCTTTACAAAGTTTGTGTCTTAGGAAAACACAGAAGTTATACTATAATCTTGTTTTCAAAAGTGTCTCGTAATCATCATTATGCAGATCTACACATATATCTAAACATTTCATTTGCTTGTATGTATGTATATATATATATGATAATTCGCTTACATTGCTTTAAATAATACAGAAAAATTATTTTAAAAAATCAAACAGTTTTTAATTCTCAAAATCTCAAATAATTTCTTGATATTTCAAACTTTTTCTAGTAGATTTTTTCCTCTTTTTTCTCATTTACAACTAATTTACAATTAAAGTCAAAGAAAATGAAGAATTGCAGGAGCAGAAGTGAGGGTTGTAGTTCCTCAGTTTCCAGGGAAATCCTAATCAGCAGAATGGACGTATTTTCTACACTGACCATTTCAACATAAAAAACAGCATTAAACTGGAAGAAAACTCAATTATGTAGTGCAACAATGAATCAAATGTTTAAGCACATACAATGGAAGAATTGAATAAAGGAAGACAAGATCTTGACTTTGTCTATTTTTAAGTTTTTCTCAGTTAAGAATAAACTGTTATTCCCTCTTCTATAAACTGACTTTACAACCCTACGGACAGTATTTCATTTTATTCATTTACAGTGTGCGTGTGTGTGTGTACTTATATATATACACACTCACAAAGCCATACAACATACATTACATATAGATAGAAACACGTTCATGAATTAATGGACACATGATCGCTGACTACTTGTTTTCAAAGCACACCTGTATGATAGGGTAGCAAGCCAATCCCCATTGCTGATACTTGCTCCAGTAACACTCACAGAGCCCACCTGTAGTTTATAATACACCTATGCTGAGTAGATATTGGTTAAAAAGAGAATGCATCATATGTCATGATTAACAGTTTGAAAAAGGCTTCTCTACTCAAACCCTTCATCATGATGACTTGTGACATCATGCAAGTAGAAACAACCACCTCTGAAGAGTACCATTTCTTTTTTATAATCATTTCACCCCAAGCAAGGCAGTACTGCCACTGGTGTGAAGGGGATTACAAAAGGGGTGAGTCATGAGAAAGAGGAACAAGTTACAGACGGTCTCAGAGAATGGATGAGAGAAGAATGAGAACACTGGTGTGAAGAGAGCTGCATGAGAGTAGGGTGGAAAGGAAGAAGAACATGACA
>JBBBDQ010001308.1:1992500-2082500 GCA_037127315.1 Ascarosepion bandense
TCGAGATAGATAGATAGATAGATAGATAGATAAATAGATAGATACAATGAAATAGATCGAGATAGATAGATAGATAGATAGATAGATAAATAGATAAATAATGAACAGATCGAGATAGATAGATAGATAGATAGATAGATAAATAGATAGATAATGAAATAGATCGAGATAGATAGATAGATAGATAGATAGATAGATAAATGAATGGATCGAGATAGATAGATAGATAGATAGATAGATAAATAGATAAATAATGAACAGATCGAGATAGATAGATAGATAGATAGATAGATAGATAGATAATGAACAGATCGATAGATAGATAGATAGATAGATAGATAAATAGATAAATAATGAATGGATCGAGATAGATAGATAGATAGATAGATAGATAGATAGATAGATAATGAATAAATAGATAGATAGATAGATAGATAGATAGATAGATAGATAATGAACAGATCGAGATAGATAGATAGATAGATAGATAGATAGATGAATGAACAGATCGAGATAGATAGATAGATAGATAGATAGATAAATAGATAAATAATGAACAGATCGAGATAGATAGATAGATAGATAGATAGATAGATAGATAATGAACAGATCGAGATAGATAGATAGATAGATAGATAGATAAATAGATAAATAATGAATAGATCGAGATAGATAGATAGATAGATAGATAGATAGATAGATAATGAACAGATCGATAGATAGATAGATAGATAGATAGATAGATAGATAAAGAATGAACAGATCGAGATAGATAGATAGATAGATAGATAGATAGATAGATAATGAACAGATCGAGATAGATAGATAGATAGATAGATAGATAGATAGATAATGAACAGATCGAGATAGATAGATAGATAGATAGATAGATAGATAGATAGATAATGAACAGATCGAGATAGATAGATAGATAGATAGATAGATAGATAGAATAGACAAGAACAGATAGATAGATAGATAGATAGATAGATAGATAGATAGATAATGAACAGATCGAGATAGATAGATAGATAGATAGATAGATAGATAGAGAAAATAATGTAAAAAATCTCAATTATAATTATGCACAGTGGGTAAAAACTGTAAAACATCTAAATTTTTAAAAAAGCTGCAACAACTTCTAAAAATGGATATCCAATATATGAGAAGCACACACCTGTACACAGTACCAAATTACAGAAATAACATTACTTAAGGACTAGCAAATTATCTCTAAAATGGATATCCAATATATGAGAAGCACAGCCAATCTTTGTACACAGTACCAAATTACAGAAATAACATTACTTAAGGACTAGCAACAACTTCTAAAATGGATATCCAATATATGAGAAGCACAGCCAATCTTTTTATACTATTATACCAAATTACAGAAATAACATTACTTAAGGACTAGCAACAACTTCTAAAATGGATATCCAATATATGAGAAGCACAGCCAATCTTTGTACACAGTACCAAATTACAGAAATAACATTACTTAAGGACTAGCAAATAACTTCTAAAATGGATATCCAATATATGAGAAGCACAGCCAATCTTTTTGTACACAGTACCAAATTACAGAAATAACATTACTTAAGGACTAGCAACAACTTCTAAAATGGATATCCAATATATGAGAAGCACAGCCAATCTTTGTAACAGTACCAAATTACAGAAATAACATTACTAAGGACTAGCAACAACTTCTAAAATGGATATCCAATATATGAGAAGCAGCCAATCTTTTGTACACAGTACCAAATTACAGAAATAACATTACTTAAGGACTAGCAACAACTTTAAAATGGATATCCAATATATGAGAAGCACAGCTAATCTTTGTACACAGTACCAAATTACAGAAATAATATTACTTACGGACTAGCAACAACTTCTAAAATGGATATCCAATATATGAGAAGCACAGCCAATCTTTTTGTACACAGTACCAAATTACAGAAATAACATTACTTACGGACTAGCAACAACTTCTAAAATGGATATCCAATATATGAGAAGCACAGCCAATCTTTTTGTACACAGTACCAAATTACAGAAATAACATTACTTACGGACTAGCAACAACTTCTAAAATGGATATCCAATATATGAGAAGTACACAGCCAATCTTTTGTACACAGTACCAAATTACAGAAATAACATTACTTACGGACTAGCAACAACTTCTAAAATGGATATCCAATATATGAGAAGCACAGCCAATCTTTTTGTACACAGTACCAAATTACAGAAATATTTACGGACTAGCAACAACTTCTAAAATGGATATCCAATATATGAGAAGCACAGCTAATCTTTTTGTGCCACAGTACCAAATTACAGAAATAACATTACTTACGGACTAGCAACAACTTCTAAAATGGATATCCAATATATGAGAAGCACAGCCAATCTTGTACACAGTACCAAATTACAGAAATAACATTACTTAAGGACTAGCAACAACTTCTAAAATGGATATCCAATATATGAGAAGCACAGCCAATCTTTTGTACACAGTACCAAATTACAGAAATAACATTACTTAAGGACTAGCAACAATCCTAAAATGGATATCCAATATATGAGAAGCACAGCCAATCTTTTTGTACACAGTAAATTAAAATTACAGAAATAACATTACTTAAGGACTAGCAACAACTTCTAAAAATGGATATCCAATATATGAGAAGCACAGCCAATCTTTTTGTACACAGTACCAAATTACAGAAATAACATTACTTAAGGACTAGCAATACTTAAAATGGATATCCAATATATGAGAAGCACAGCCAATCTTTTGTACACAGTACCAAATTACAGAAATAACATTACTTAAGGACTAGCAACAACTTCTAAAATGGATATCCAATATATGAGAAGCACAGCCAATCTTTTTGTACACAGTACCCAAATTACAGAAATAACATTACTTAAGGACTAGCAACAACTTCTAAAATGGATATCCAATATATGAGAAGCACAGCCAATCTTTTTGTACACAGTACCAAATTACAGAAATAACATTACTTAAGGACTAGCAACAACTTCTAAAATGGATATCCAATATATGAGAAGCACAGCCAATCTTTTGTACACAGTACCAAATTACAGAAATAACATTACTTAAGGACTAGCAACAACTTCTAAAATGGATATCCAATATATGAGAAGCACAGCTAATCTTTTGTACACAGTACCAAATTACAGAAATAACATTACTTAAGGACTAGCAACAACTTCTAAAATGGATATCCAATATATGAGAAGCACAGCCAATCTTTTTGTACACAGTACCAAATTACAGAAATAACATTACTTACGGACTAGCAACAACTTCAAAATGGATATCCAATATATGAGAAGCACAGCCAATCTTTTTGTACACAGTACCAAATTACAGAAATAACATTACTTAAGGACTAGCAACAACTTCTAAAAATGGATATCCAATATATGAGAAGCACAGCCAATCTTTTTGTACACAGTACCAAATTACAGAAATAACATTACTTACGGACTAGCAACAACTTCTAAAATGGATATCACATGTAAACTCAAAGAGAAAATAATGACATAATCAATATGCTGACATTCCATACGACTTCAAAGAAAAGGTTAGGAAAGAAAAAAACCACCATCACTAATGGAAAGAGCAATAACATTTTCTGGACTTGAGAAATCTACCCACATCACTTGAGAACTACCAACAGCAGCAACAATTAAAATGGATATCACATGTAACTCAAAGAGAAAAATAATGACATTCCACACTACTTCAAAGATAACATTAGCAAGGGAACCCTGAAAAATTGGTCTAAGTGAAAATTTGTATAAATTTCAACTGAAAGTAGCATAGGCTATAATTCTGAATATTTTCTTTTAAGGAAATTGCTAATATTACGATTACCATATTAAAACATTTTATACTAAAAACTCATTAATTTGCAGCCTTGATCATTGTTCTAATTTTGATTTTATATGGCATGGTATTCCAGTTGAATCCATTGTATTCACTTACGCACAAATGCCCTTGGGAAAGGTATTAATCCGTCTCTTCCTTCCAGTTATGGGTTAAATAGCAGGACGGATTGGGTTCTATAGCCTTGGTTGGCAACCAGTCTACCGCAGAAAGCAATGGCAATCTACTGCGGGATAATCTTCTGCCCGGTCAGTCATGTCTCTTTTGAGACATGATCGCCCAAGCGTGTATCACGTATGGCACCTAACTGACTGAGAAATACCTGCCATCTAATGGTAAGATATGAACTCAATGAAAACACCATTGCTATTAATGTGTTACCATAATGTGACACCTATTTCTGCTACACAGTGTACTCTCTTAAAACTATAGTAAGAGTTTTTTTCTTTTTGTTTTTTAATCATTTCACCCCAAGCAAGGTATCCCACTGCCACTATTGTGCTTGGGGCTACATAGGGGAAGGTAAATAAGAAGAGTGGTTAGATATAGGAAATGTCAGAAGCGGGGTGATAGATAGTTGGGTGGGTGGGAAGAGTGTTTTGAAAGAATGGAAGTTTGTTAGAAGGTGTCTATTGACCTTACATTTAAACACCTGGAGATTGTAGCCGTCGGGGAAGCAGTCATGTGGAAGAGAATTCCACAGTCAGGAAGGGCGAGAAAAGAAACTGTTGGAGTAGAAGTTGCAGTTGCATTTTATCGGTTTCACTGTAAAAGGGTGGGATCTAGTTGATAATTTAGTATCTCGTGCAAATTCAAACCTAGGGGGCACCAGTGATCTAAGTTCATCGGAGCAGAAGCCGTGAAAGCATTTATAGAAGAGACACAGGGAAGCCACGTCACACCGGTGAGAGAGAGACTGCAGGCAGTCTGCTAAGTCGGTATCGATCACATTACAGACCCTCCGCTGTACCTTGTCTAGAAGCCCAAGGAGACTAGCAGGGGCACCCGACCAGATACGGCAACAGTATTCAATGCATGGGCAGATGGTAGATAATATTTGTTAGTCACTGAGAAAATAAGATCTTTTATATTTCATTATCAAAACTTATAAAGAAACGAGTTATTTTGTTTTGAAAACGACAGAAAAAAATCCGAGTTCAGGAAATGAATGGAAAAATACCAAAATTTGTAAGGAGCACAATAGACATGTATCATGCCAATTTTTTTTTTTTTATCTACAAGAATCTGAAGATTTGTTCTTGTTTCTTCATTGGTTCTCTTTTGAATGGTTGGAAGAAAATTGAATATAATAATGGTCCTGTTTTCAGATGAAACACAAATCATGAGGATTGACGCTACTGCTATTCAGATAAATGGTTATTAGACACTGAAGATGGGGCCAGAAATTTTGAGAGTATTAATAAGAATTGTCATTTCTTTCCTACAAATCTTCCATAATCTGATTAAAGACATAGCTAAAGGCACCAGTTAGCTGACATTTCTTTTATATACAGTGTAAACATCTCTTAAATGCCAGTAAACTTATGCACTCACTTCATCAGTGATTTTCAACACCTGAGATTATCTAGTTTTTACACACTAAACATATTACTTTCTAGCCAATTTATAGCAGAACCTTTATAAAACTATTGTCTTGAATTCAAGATAACATATTATTAGCATCTCAATTATGCATATAATTTTAAGCTGAAGACGTTCAGCTGTTGATGACTTCAGGGAAAAAATTTCCAGTCACATTTCAATGCAAATTTTTGTTATTAACATAAATTTTTACGACCCTTTTTTAAGATGATATTTATTATGAAAATAGCTACAATCTCTGTGTTAGTGTTTTTTTACATTAGATATACTACCGCATGTTTATCAAGAAGACTTAATTTACAACCCGTGTCCGAAACATATTGTGGAAATATGACCGTAATTGTTTCATCTCCATGTAAAAAATGGTTAAAGATAATGGAAACATAAACAAAAAGAAGCTAACTCTCAATAATATGAATATGGCCACAATGTGCTGATCATATTTGGAAATTAAACTATTTATATGTCAAAAATGGAAAATTCTGGAAGAAACAAGAATCTGTAAGTCGTTCAATGACATCTGCCCTTTGTGCCCGATTGAAAAGCTGCATATTCTAAGGTTCCCTAACAATGATGAATTATTGAACCGTAGGGATGAATTAACTTTTTATGTAAACATTGAAAATATTTTTCGTTAAAATTTAATTAATCAAATGTGTCAGTTATAACTTGTGCTCTAATATAAAACAAAAAAAATTCAACTTGTGGTTAAAAATTATTTCCCTATTTTAAGGATTGTGTGGTCCCACTAGATAACTTTTAAGGATTGTGTGGTCCCACTAGATAACTTTTAAGGATTGTGTGGTCCCACTAGATAACTTTTAAGGATTGTGTGGTCCCACTAGATAACTTTTAAGGATTGTGTGGTCCCACTAGATAACTTTTAAGGATTGTGTGGTCCCACTAGATTTTAAGGATTGTGTGGTCCCACTAGATAACTTTTAAGGATTGTGTGGTCCCACTAGATAACTTTTAAGGATTGTGTGGTCCCACTAGATAACTTTTAAGGATTGTGTGGTCCCACTAGATAACTTTTAAGGATTGTGTGGTCCCACTAGATAACTTTTAAGGATTGTGTGGTCCCACTAGATAACTTTTAAGGATTGTGTGGTCCCACTAGATAACTTTTAAAGATTGTGTGGTCCCACTAGATAAATTTTAAGGATTGTGTGGTCCCACTAGATAACTTTTAAGGATTGTGTGGTCCCACTAGATAACTTTTAAGGATTGTGTGGTCCCACTAGATAACTTTTAAGGATTGTGTGGTCCCACTAGATAACTTTTAAGGATTGTGTGGTCCCACTAGATAACTTTTAAAGATTGTGTGGTCCCACTAGATAACTTTTAAAGATTGTGTGGTCCCACTAGATAACTTTTAAGGATTGTGTGGTCCCACTAGATAACTTTTAAGGATTGTGTGGTCCCACTAGATAACTTTTAAGGATTGTGTGGTCCCACTAGATAACTTTTAAGGATTGTGTGGTCCCACTAGATAACTTTTAAGGATTGTGTGGTCCCACTAGATAACTTTTAAGGATTGTGTGGTCCCACTAGATAACTTTTAAGGATTGTGTGGTCCCACTAGATAACTTTTAAGGATTGTGTGGTCCCACTAGATAACTTTTAAGGATTGTGTGGTCCCACTAGATAACTTTTAAGGATTGTGTGGTCCCACTAGATAACTTTTAAGGATTGTGTGGTCCCACTAGATAACTTTTAAAGATTGTGTGGTCCCACTAGATAAATTTTAAAGATTGTGTGGTCCCACTAGATAACTTTTAAAGGATTGTGTGGTCCCACTAGATAACTTTTAAGGATTGTGTGGTCCCACTAGATAACTTTTAAGGATTGTGTGGTCCCACTAGATAACTTTTAAGGATTGTGTGGTCCCACTAGATAACTTTTAAGGATTGTGTGGTCCCACTAGATAACTTTTAAAGATTGTGTGGTCCCACTAGATAACTTTTAAAGATTGTGTGGTCCCACTAGATAACTTTTAAGGATTGTGTGGTCCCACTAGATAACTTTTAAGGATTGTGTGGTCCCACTAGATAACTTTTAAGGATTGTGTGGTCCCACTAGATAACTTTTAAGGATTGTGTGGTCCCACTAGATAACTTTTAAGGATTGTGTGGTCCCACTAGATAACTTTTAAGGATTGTGTGGTCCCACTAGATAACTCAGACAAAATAATCTTCTTCAAAATTTAATTAATAATTATGTTCCATTCACAAAAAAAAAACAAAATAAACAAATATTATATTAATAAAATAAAAAACCCATACAATACTAAAATATTGTCCTAAACACAATATAACTAAGAATACTACAATCATTCAACCCAAATTCTGACTTAAACTTCCTATCCCACGAACTCATGGATAGGAGTCAAACAAAAATCTAATATAATAAAACAAACCTAAAATTCAACCTCCTGACAAAAATTATTGTCTACCCATTTAAAACATTCTAAATACTTCTCAAAAATAAATCATTTATCACCTGAAGAGAAGCGGTTCTGCTCCTAAACATGAAAAGTTTTATGTAGTTATACTATGCTGTTAAAAAAAAAACATTGTAACAACTATTACAATATATATATATACATATATATGTGTGTTATGGAAATTAACAAAGATTAACGAAACTTGGTTATAAACAACCGACAATTTGAAATGATTTGTTTGAACATTATTTTTTATCAATACTCATATTTAAATAGATATTCTGTTTTTAAGTAAACAGTATTATATATTTATATTTACCGGCCTGATTAATGGTCATTTGTGGTTGAGAGGTCTAAGACGTGCCAGATTACATGGTAGCTTCCCCTATGTGGATAGCGGTTGCAGGTTCAAATCCTGCCGAATGACACACATTTTCGGAATAAAAATTTGTCACAAATAATCAGGCCAGTAGATATAAATATAAATATATATATATATATATATATATATATATATATATATATATATACTAGCCGTATAGCCTGGTGTTGTTCGGGAGTAATGAAAGCTTTAAAACTAATTCATGGTCCGGTAGGTCAGACTCTTTGGACGTTGGCACAAAAGACTAAAAAGCAATAATTGTTTCCAGTTAAAGCGAAACCGTAGACTGAAAGAAAAATGAATGGATATAAGTGAAATTTTGATTTCCTGGTATCAACATCAAGTAAGTTTTTTTGTTGTAAACTGAATTTTGAAGGCTAAATAAGTCCTCTGAGTAAATGGTATCATGGCTGAGACTAAGAACTACAATCATACCTACTTAGAGCCAAACACGAAGCAAAAACTAAAACAAAAGGGCTGAAAAAAATACAGACATACAGGCAGATAAACCGACACACACACACAAACATCTTGCCTTTTATATATATTATCAATTTTCTGCACTATTGTAAGAACTGCAACCTTGAAACTTCTGAATATCGTTTCTTATGTCTTTGTCTATGAGTGTATCAAATTTGATTAAAATCAGACCACTTCTTCTATAACCTGATATTTTCGATTATTGATTTTCGATATTTATCGGGGGTACCTTGACACAAAACCTAGCTAAGAACACTCGCAGACACTTATAGTACAACTGTGTAAATTTTCAAGAAAATCAGTTTAGCTGTTTCAGAGTCTATCAGTAACGGACACACACACACAAAGTTTCATTTTTAATTAAGTATATATATATATATATATATATATATATATATATATTTAAAAAAAAAAGTGGGATAATATTTTATTAATGAAATAGGACACCAAAATATCACTGCATTTAAAATATGCTAGGCACCTTTTGACTGACCCTTCTTCAAGATAAAAATTGTTGGTAATTAATATTAAATTGCTAATAATGAGTTGCTAATAAGAAAAATTTTTATTAGCAATCTAAATTAAAAAAACAACGTTAAAAGGAAGGGGAGAAAAAACTAAAAATTATCTTCCTTTAGGTAATGGCTTCTCCAAAGAGAGACAATTTATGTTTGAATTCTTGTTGTATGCACAGGACAGGTCTCTGCATGTTCTTGTATTCATCTGCCTTGTGCATACAACAAGAACTAAAACATAAATTGGCCCTCTTCGGAGAAGCCATTACCTAAAGGAAGATAATTTTTAGTTTTTTTTTCTCCCCTTCCTCTTATAGCTACATTATAACTTTGATTCCTTATAAAAAAAATTTATTAAATTTTTTTTATTATATATATATATATATATATATATATATATATATATACACACACACAGAGTGCAATGGGTAAGTTGTTGTCATTATATGGTTTTACTTTCATACATGCATGTTGTTTTTGATTTTTTTTTTTTTTAATCATCTCACCCCAAGCAAGGCATTCCACTGCCACTATTGCACATGGGGCTACATAGGGGAAGGTAAAGAGAAGGAGTGGATAGACATAGGGAATGTCAGGAGAAAGGTGACAGATGAGTAAGGATAGCGAGGATGAGGGTCGGGCAGATGGGAAGAGTGCTTGATAGAATGGGAGCAGGTTAGTGTGTTAGGAAGTGTGTATTGACCTTACATTTAAACTCCTGGAGATTGTAGCCGTCGGGGAAGCAATCGTTTGGAAGAGAATTCCACAGTCGGGAAGTGCGAGGAAAGAAACTGTTGGAGTAGAAGTTACGGCTGCATTTTATCGGTTTCACTGTAAAAGGGTGGGATCTAGTTGCTAATCTAGTATCTCGTGCAAATTCGAACCTAGGGGGCACCAGTGATCTAAGTTCATCGGAGCAGAAGCCGTGAAAGTATTTATAGAAGAGACACAGGGAAGCCACGTCTCGCCGGTGGGAGAGAGACTGCAGGCGGTCTGCCAAGTCGGTATCTATCACATTACAGACCCTCCTCTGAACCTTATCGAGAAGCCCGAGGAGAACAGCAGGGGCACCTGACCAGATATGGCAGCAGTATTCAATGCACGGGCGGATGGTAGATTTGTAAATGTGCAGGATAGATTTAGACAGAAAAAACTTCCGGGCCCCACACAGAGAACCAACTTTCATAACAGCGGATTTAGCAATGGATTCGATATAGTCATTCCATTTGAGGTCCGCTGAAAGTGTGAGACCAAGGAGGCGTAGTGTTTTACTCTCTGGGAGGCAAGCCTGGTCCATGCTAATGGGAGGTAGGTGAGATTGTCGATGATGGTTAATTGACAGTAGCTTCGTTTTAGAAGCATTAAAATTTACTAGCCATTTCTTACCCCAGTCCAATATGGATTGGAGGTCTTTTTCAATCTCGGCTGCGAGTTTAGCTTTGACACCTACACCAGATTTTTGTTGGAGGCGAGAGTAAACTGTGGTGTCATCGGTGTACAAACCTATTTGGGTTCTTATGGAATCAGGGAGATCATTAATATATATCAAGAAGAGTGTAGGACCTAAGATGGAGCCTTGGGGGACACCTGCGTTTGTATGGTAGTTCTGAGAGGCATGTCCGTTTAATACCACTTTGATTGTGTGGTTAGAGAGGAATGACTGGATTAGTTCAAACAAATGTCCAGTTATACCATAGCTCCGCAGTTTACATAGAAGGCCAGCATGCCAAACTCTGTCAAACGCCTTAGATATATCCAATGCAACGGTTCGAGCTTCGCCATTCCTGTCGAGTGCCTGGTATATGTACTCGGTGATGGTCGTTAGCATATCAGCAGTAGACCTGGTGAAGCGGAAACCATATTGCTTGTCCGAGAAGAGCCAGTGTGCTGTGAGATGCTGAACCATCTCGGCGTTGATAATGGCTTCGAACACTTTGCCAAAGATCGGAAGAAGGCTGATAGGGCGGTAATTTGCAGGGTCAGAGGGTTCTCCAGTGTTTTTAAATATAGGAACTATAGAGGAAGATTTCCAACAGGCAGGAAAGCAGGAAGCAGATAGGCAGAGGTTGTAGAGCTTAGAAAGGATAGAGGAGAGTTCAAGGGCACATTTCTTTAAGACTATGGTTGGGATTCCGTCACCACCGTTCGCTTTGTGAGGGTCAAGTTTTAAGATTATCTTAGAGACAAGCAAAGGTGTAATGTGGACATCATTCAGTTGTGCCTCGGTTCTAGGTGAGAAGTCGGGTGTAAAAACTCCAGATGAGTCCAGACTCGAATTGTTCGAGAATCTGCGGGCAAAACATTCAGCCTTATCTGCTGGGGAGGTGAGGACCTCAAATTTGTTGATTAGCGGGGGTATTGTGGACTTGCTCTTGTTAAGTACTCTTTTACAGAGTCGCCAGTAGTCTTTAGAGCCGAATTTAGAGCATGCTATGCGTTGCTTCATTCTGGCAGCAAACAACATCTTAGCTTCGTTAAGTATCCTTTTACACTTATTACGAGCTGAAGTGAAAAGGCGCCTGTTTTGTTCCGACGCATAGTTACGATAGAGTCGGAAGAAATGATTCCGGTGGGCAATGGCAGCCAAGCAAGCGGGTGAGAACCATGGAGATGAATGAGATTTAAGCTGGAATTTCCTAGCAGGGATGAATGCATCGATGCCAGCCTTAACCCAGGAGGAGACCTCGGATGCACATTCTTCGATGGGAAGACTAAAGACGTTGTTCCAAGGGATGTCACAGAGGAAGTCTCGGAACGAATCCCAGTCTGCTCTTTGATAGCAGTAGGATATTCTACTTGTCTGTGTTTCATGGGTCGGGCGGGAGTGGAGTGAAATATTGACGGACACTACAGTGTGGTCAGAGTTTCCAAGTGGGCAGAGTTGTCTGGTAGTGCAAGAGTCTGGGATGGAAGTGAAGCAGAGGTCTAGAAGTGAGTCCCTTCCGTTAGGGTTGTCGGAGAAACGCGTGGGGAAGTCCACTACTTGCTTAAGGGATTGGGTGATTGAAAAGTTCATGGTGTGGACACCAGCAGCGTCAGTGACAGCGTTCTTCAGCCACTTGGTGTGGTGGGCGTTAAAGTCACCAAACACGAATACATGGGCAGAGGGATGGGTAGAAATGGCTTTGTCAATATTGTCAGAAATGATGTCAAGTAACGAACAGTCAGGGGAGGAAGGAGAGCGGTAGAGAAAGAAGAGATAGCTAATCGAGCTGAGAAGTGAGAGGCGGAAGCACATGAAAGAATGATCTGGGGATTCAAAAGATGACACCCTAGCTAAAGGAAGGTGTTCGCTGACATAGACACCAAGCCCATGCATATGAACATTAGAGTCCTTCCTGAAGAGGGGAAAGTAGCCAGGAACGCAGAACTCAGATGAGGGGATAAAAGGGTTAAGATTAGTTTCACATAGGGCTAATATATCAGGTGAGTTATTATGGAGGAAAGAATCTACGCTGGGGAAGTTGGTGCGGATGCCGCATATGTTAGTGAAAGAGATGCAGACAGGTTTGGGCGTTTGCAAATGAGCTGGTTTAGTTTTGTTATTATGTTTGCTTTTTTCCATAGTAATTGTTGACTGCACAGTATAGTTGGGTCAGTTGGGAACCCTCTGTGAGAAAAAGAGTACAATGATGCAATTCACTCTACCAGAAATTTGTAAACAGCATGCTGTACTGCTTGACATTTGCATCAGAAGCTCCAATGCAAACATTTCAGAGTGTTTGAAATGTATGAAAGCATTCAGTAACTTAAACAAGAAAACTGTCCAGAAGAGCTGCAAGAGATTCCTAAGTTCTCTGGAAGCCATAGATGAAGCCAATGGCAATTTCATTGAAGAAATTTACTATTTAATAGTTCAAGATACTCATCCCACCCTCTGTTTGTGTATATATATATATATATATATATAAAGGTGTAAAGGTAAACCTACCTACTCAGTCAAGTGCTCAAAGCCTAGATTGCCTAAAGAAAAAAAATGCTTAACTACATTAAACCCTATGAAAGAATAAGCACTGAGCCAGTTCTAAAGAAAATGCCAACTAGAAGGACACCCATATTTAAAGTCAGAAAGAGAGAGTTGAAATTTCCACCACACATTATGAGGAAAGAAGGTTTGGAAAATGTAACACTCACTGTAATTTGCAATGCATTCTTCAGAAAGATGGTGGATTAAGAAATTTTGCTTCTCATTGACTAGATGCTAGCCAAGGTTAGAGAGTTTAGATTACCCTGCTATGTAAGTTATAGATAGTTTGATGAACAGGTTTGTTTTTACATATTACCAGATTGTAAAACTCTAACTCTTCTCCCACAGCTATGGGTTAATTAGTAGAACTTGTATCAGTACATCTTATCATAGACATAATAAAAAAAGGGCTGGCAGATAAAAACAGCAAATAACCTATCTAATGAATTTGTGCAAACAATAGAGCAGGCACAAAAACAGATGCTAATATATCAAATGTCACTTAGAGCAACAAAGAAATTATGGAGAGAGTTAATCTCTACATCCGGAAGAGACATGATACATAGAAGTAGAATAATGAAACCATGAAAAAATTACTGAATGGACAAGTAATATCTAGCAAATGCTACACAATTTCCGTACAGATCACACAGTATTGATAGAAGATACAGAAAGGAAACTACAAAAGCTCTACAGAACGTAGTGAAGGAAAGCAAGAAGAAAGGACTAAATACAAGACGACGGAATGCATGGTTGTCAGCAAAAGGCAAAGTTCAAATCAGTGATACTAAAATTAAACAAGTACAAAAATTTAAATTTCTGAGAAGTGTTCAAACAGAGGATAAAAAGTGCAACACTGAGATCCAAAGATCTATTTGGGTGGCTAAAGATGCATTCAAAAAGCTAAGCAGGGGATTAAGAAACAGAAAAATTTCATCAGAAATAAAGAAAAGAATACTGAACTGCTATGTGATATCTGTCCTTCTGTATGGTAGACAATCTTCTCAAAGATGAAATGTGTAGAAGTCAAATAATTTACCTTTCAACATGGTGGTCTCCTTTTTTCTCCCTGTAGGAAGGTGAACATTCAAGAGTGTGAGACTCACCTTCCTGATGTTTCCAACTAGCGACTAGTTGGCAGACAAAAATAGGGTTGTAACTGAATACATGTCCCTATGTTTATTTAACACTTTTTACAGTGTTTGTGGCACAAGGCCGAAAGGGGGGGGGAACTTAGGATGGTCTTCCATAACTATCATATACCTAGCTAATCTCTTTCGCGACCCAGACATACGTTACAATTTGTCTCAATCACCACAAAAACTTGTCCATCGACACTCATATTGCCATACACCAAAATACCACAAAGCATACCGGGGACCTAAAAATTACCCACAATGAACATAAAAATTTTGACAATATACAATATTTACAATAAATTTTACAAAAATACATAAAAATTTTCACATGAAATGACAAGGGGGAGGAGGCATGACACAAAACCCCAAATAAAATCAAACTAAAACAACAACATAAACTTTGTGTTAGTTGGACCCAACCTACCCTCAAAACAAAGAGGTCGCTGTATTCCGCCCAAAGGACGAAATCAAGAAACTCTCTTTCTACAGGGAGTGGAGAGGCGAAAAGAAACTGGACTGGGGAAAATAAAATACTGGCACAGATGAGATAAAACGGGACATAAATAAATAACGGAACCTGGGAATCTCAAACTGAACCATAACAAAAGATACATGGCCAGGGAACCGGCCCGGACATCACATTCATTCACATTAACTAGGTACACAAATAGGGACTTACCTTAACCAAGGGGAGGGTTCCAAAGGAATCCAACCCGATGTGACTACCAGATCTAAAAGAGAAAATCAAGGCTAGCCCCAGTCACACGAACCAGGCTCGTCACATTTACCCACCTTTTGCTGAACTCTGTCAGTGGCAACCACTTCCGATCAGTTCTAATCTTCATTTTGAGTTGGTACTCAAAATATCGGATTAGATCCTGATGCGAAAGACGGCCACCCCGCAAGACTTCCTCCAAACGCGTCGTCCATATCACCATTCGAGCCGTGGCCAGAAGCGACAGAAACACCATCTGTTTCACTCCGGTGTACGGGGGCGACACATTATCACAGGCGTATGCACGATCAATGGACACGAGTTCTCACGGCACGATGCGAGCAGTCAACTCGCCGACATGATCCCACAACAGGCGAACGCGCGAACAATGGAAGAAGGCGTGCGCCAACGTCTCCTTTAAGCCAAGGTTGCAACGTTCACAATCTGGTAAATTCGCCAGGCCCATTATGAAACGCATGTCATTGAGAGACAAGGCGTTATGAGCTAGTCGCCAGGTCAGAGAAAACTCAGAGTTGCTGAGCCAATCCGATCCTGGCGCCCAAGAACAATGAGAGCGATACTCCTCCTCCGTCAAGCCGAGCTCCTCCCTCAATCGATCCTTCACGACGCCCTCCACTAATCCCCGATAGAAGTGCCTCCTAGGCCGAGAAAGGTCACTAGACCGTGGAATGGCCCACAAGGCCCTCCGGCACTCGCGGATGAAAGCCGGTTGCCCTTGAAGCTTGCGGCAGTGCAACGAGACCGGGGGAGTGATAGTGAGGCTAGGGAACGCGTCCCTCACTACCCCGTAAGCAACGAGTCTTCCATTAACGCACGACTCAGAAATGTCAACCTCGAGGCGCGCCGATGACTCACCAAGTGCGGCATTCCCAGTCCCCCTTGACACGGACGTTGGTAACAGACACGTTTGTCAACGTGATGTCTGCGTCCTCTCCACAGAAGGGAGAATAGCAGACGCTCGATCGCCTCCTCACGCTCCTCACAAAGTGGAAGTACAGACAGCCGATAAAGGACCATGGGGAAGACGTAAGCGGTACACGCCTCCGCCAGGCCCTTTACGGAGAGACTCCGCCTACGCCAAGTTTCGACCAACGCGTCGACCTTTGCCTGTATACCAGACCAATTCTTCTCCAACTGCAAGTCCGGACCGAACCAAATTCCGAGGATTTTGACCGGTCCGTCCGTCCAGTCGAAGGGCCCCGGGAGGGGAATCCCCTTCCAGGCACCTAACCGCAAGCCGGAAGACTTGTCGCGGTTAATCTTGGCCCCTGTCACCTGTTCGTACTGTTCAAGCGCCTTCTGTACCGCTCTTATGTCCCTGCGGGAGGACACAAAAGTCGTTATGTCATCGGCGTATGCGGAAACCCTGGCTCGAGCACCACCAGGGATGACGATTCCACATAGGGCCGGACTGCACGACCTGTCTCTAAGCCAGTGAAGGAGGGGCTCCAACACCAAAACATAGAGTAAGGATGACAGCGGGCATCCCTGTCGAACCGACCTGGACAGCGCAAAAGCGCTCGACAGCTTTCTGTTCACCTGCACCACAGCCGTGGGGGAGCGATACAGGAGACTAATCCAGCGGCAGAAGTCGGTTTCGAATCTAGCAGCCTGCAGGACAGCCGCCAGGTAGCCATGGTCAACCCTATCAAATGCCTTGGACTGATCCAAATTGATCAGCGCGGCCTCATCGTCGTCTTTTATACCCTCTAGGATCGTGTGGATCAAGTGCAGGTTGCTCTGAATTGTTCGGCCCTTCACAGCGCAAGTCTGATCAGGCCCCAACAGAGACTCGGCAACTAGCTGCAAGCGATTCGTCAGGATCTTGGCCAAAATCTTTAACTGTGTTTAGCAGAGTTATGGGCCTGTAACCGTCTAATTCCCTCCCAACATCCTTGCCTTTTCTCAACAGCGTGACCACACCCCTGGTGAACCAACTGGGGATGGACCCCTGACAGAACCAGTTGTTGAACACAACTGTCAAGATAGGGACAAAGACGTGCGACAGCCTCAAGTACAATTCATAGGGCAAACCATCCAAACCTGGCGACTTGCCACTGCGGACTCTCTTCAAAGCCGCGTAGACTTCGTCCTCCGTAATCTCTCCCTTGCAACTAGCTGCTTCAGCCGGCAAAAGCCGGGGAAAGTCAGACAAATAGCTGCGAAACTCCTCGTCACGGAGACCAGGCTCCTTGGTGAAGCGGCGTTCGAAATGCTGCCGAAACGCCTCGCACATGTCATCAGTCGACCTAAGGGTGTACCCCTCCGGGTCTCGTATCTCGCGGATGTACCGGTCGCCACCTTGACGGACTTCCTCCTTGCGCAGTTCCGCGCCCATGTTCACAGCTTCGGAAGACATCTTGCTTAACTTATGTCTAATTACCTGACCCATGTAACGATCGCTAGTCGACCGCTCAAGTGCCTCCCTAGCTAAGGCTATCTCTAGGGGATCCCCACAAGCCTCCGCCCGGGAAAAATTAGATCTAAGCGTCTTCACCTTGGCAGCCTTATCTAGGTTGAGCCGTTGGCTGTATTCAGTGGTGAAAGACCTAATCCTATCCTTAAGACTAGCCCACCACCTATTCCCGATGACTCCCCCAGTTAATGCCCGCTGAACTACGATAATCAGCTGGTCCCGGAAGTCCCGCCTGTCCAGTAAGGACTGGTTGAACTTCCAGAAGCCAGCCATTCTAGCGCTAAATTCTAACACCACACGGGCACATACTATTTTGTGGTCCGTGTAGCCTAAACAGTGGAACGTCAGGCATTCTAAGAAATCTATATCGGCCTCTCTCACTAACATTCTATCAATGTAGGAAACCACCTTGGTAGAAGGCCAACTATTCGCCCACGTCCACATTTTCCCGCCCGGATGATCGACCCGGTATCTATCGACGAGACCAAATTCGTCAATCAGATCAACCAGGCTACGATCACCACTCCTCCCGCTAGAACCCCACCCTCTATCCAATTTGGGGTCCAGGATGGCATTCCAGTCCCCAACTAGAACTAGTCGCTTGGAATCGACCAGGAAGGGCTCCAACAGCCGGAAAAAGTCGACACGCTCCTCTTGATCATTGGGCGCATAAACCGCAACCAGACGAAACTTCTTGCTTTTCACTGCAACATCGGCCACGATCAACCGGCCCTCGGCACCGACATGGACAGGGTCGACCTCCGCGTCCAGGGTACGCTTGACCAGCAAAGAAACACCTCTGGCTTGCCGGTTCCCATATGCTGAATAGACGACAAAGTCGTTAGCCAGCACACAAGAATCGACGTCGCAAACAAAGTGAGTCTCTTGGATCGCGGCCAGATCCACGCCGAACGACAAGAGGTCACGAAGCAGGCAAGCCGCCTTACCCCGATCCCTCAAGCCATTCGCATTCAAACTGGCTATCTTATTTGACATCCGTTAGACCTGAAATTAGAAAAAGCAAATTAATCTAATCACATACGGGATAAAAATCTCTGGCAGATGGGACCCCGACAGCCTGTCCAAGGGACCCTGTACCAACATCGGACGTAATCCGCCCGTCTTGGACAATCCCGCCGACGTCCGTAGGGTAGGTTAGTTTAACCGCCCTATATAGAGATGGATGGAGAAGAACAGGGAACCTCCCTGAACAATTTTTTTCCATTTTTTTGAGTTCAGGAGTATCGCTCATGTACACTGTAATGCCTTTTTCCTTGTATACCTTGCTGGCTTCTTTGATGTGCTCCCAAACCCTTAGGTTACCCCCGTGCTACGAACCAGGGTAAGCACGCCGGGGGCCCTCGGGAAGTTAGCAGGGTCTTCAGTGGATTTGCCATCCACCGAAGTCAGCTTCAGCAAAGGCTTAAGCAGTGTGCGTTTTTGCGTCGACCAGTCCTTCACCAGATCCTTTTTGCTGACTTTGAAAAGTTCTTCCCCCTGGGGAAGAGCCGTCTTCTTTCTGGTAGTTGAGGGGGTAGCTGAAGGAGAGGGAGTGGGAGAAGGAGTAGGGTTGGCTGTACTGTCCTGTGACAAGGGATTCTTGGTCAGGGGAGTCAGTTTAACGACAGGGGATTGGGAGTATTTTGCCGGTGATGTTGGCAAGCTCATAGCCTTTTGAGCGTATGAGGCTCTTTGTCTCTCGGGTGACGCAGGCAGAGAGGATGCTTTAGCCACTCGATCTTTGCTCCTGCTCTTCCTCAACACCTTGACATTCTCGTCCTGTTGTTTCCTCGTAGCTCTCATCTCTCCCACGTTTTAATGACGCTGCTCTCCGTGTTGATGTCTCTATCTCCTCCTCCATCTGCTGCTTCTTTGAAGGTTTGGTTGGTGGGACATCCTGCTTGGGAGGCACTTTATTTGGTGATTTTCGTGGCAGAGGTGACTTTTCTTCCGATCTTTTGGGTACTGCAGGGGACTTTGTTTGTTGTGCCGGATTCTTGAGTTTTCCGCCCTTTTTACCGGCTGTCTGCCATGCTCCTTCTTTCGCCGCTTCTGCTGACTTTTCCGGCAAGCCTTTGCTGACTGCTGCTGCTACTGTAGGTGATGTCTGCGACGGCTGGGCTTTTGGAGCCTTGGTTAGACACGCCTTTGCCACGTGATCCGTGGCTCCGCAAGCGGGCCTTCTCCCCTCTACGACCACAAATATAGAACGACCTCTGCAGGTGAGGATGTTCGGTATCTCTGTGAATTCCTTGCGAGACACCGTCACCTGCAGAGTCATATTGCCCATGGCGAAACCTGCCTTGGAGATGACGCTAGCCACCTCTGCCACTCTGCCGAATCTGGCGAAAAACGCCCCAACATGGTCAGTGGAGATATCCATGGGCACCCCGTGTAACGTGACCCGTGTCTTGCGGGTGCCCATGTATTCAGTTTCAATTCTGAGTGACTTTGTCTCTCTCGTTGTCCCTGCTAGCTCCTTTGCCTCCTCTACAGTTCCCAGCAGAACGTCCCACATTGCGTGGCTCCGCCGTGCCACCATCTTCGCCCGGATGTTTAAGGACTTGATAGTTTCCTCCAGTACCTCCCTGCTGACACCCACAAACTTGTGGGTTTTGAGATCTTTAGTCAGCAGGGAGATGATCCGTGGCTCTATCTCTTTAAGGCTCTCAGGTACAGATAGTAGTTCCGTGCCCGATATGTACTGCTGGTACCTCTTTCTCGCCTCCTCATAGTAGGCTTCGTCCTTCTTCTTGTTGCCTCCACTCCACGCCGCGGTGGAAGGCAACGGAGATCCAACCGTTGGTTGACTTCTGCCATCCTTGGTAAGAGGTATCTCCTCGTCCACCTCACTGATACCAGTCCTTGGTACCTGCCAGTCCCCTTCTTTCGCTCCACAGTATTCGTCTGTGAAGGGAACTGGACTTTCTGGCCTTACCTCGGCCATTGACCTCCTGCCGACGGAGGCTCTTCGGTCGCCGAACGAAAACTCTCCCAAACGAACGCCAAGTTAACTGGACACCCGACAACGATCGCCAATGCCGAACACAACCTGCAACAAACTCAACCCGACAACGAACTCACCAGTGTAGTATGAGCGGAACAGATACTACACTTTGATCTTAGTGAAAACACCAAGAAGAACCTCATACATGTCTCTATGCGGCCCAAAGACAAATGGTGGATATTGTGCTCAATATTTATGGAGCTCAATGTACACACTGAAATTATCAGCCAATCACTGCTTACGGAATAGACTTGCCTGGAACAGAATGGAATCTCCCAGGTTATTATTTAAACCACCTACCAATTTTCCCCAGGGTGTTTTTTGGTCAGTTAGACCCAACTTCTATTCTAGTTGAGTACTGGCTGGTTCTTCCACAATATCTTTACAAAATGGAGGCTTAAAGTAACAGAAATGTGGTTTTACAGGAGGATGCTAAGAATACTATGAACAGAATTCATGAGGAAGTTTTATTTTAATCAAATTTATTCCCAAGTAAGGCAGTAAAGCCACTAAGACACAAGAGGTTACTTGGTGTGAAAAAATTAGAAAACAAGAACTTTATTAAAGAGGGAGAACAATAGAAGAGTAATCGGGAAGACATTAGAAAACAATTGACATTTGATTTTTTTTTTTTTAAAGATGAAAGTTGACTGGAAAGCATGGAGTCAGAAGAGAGTTCCATAAATAAGAAGTGCAAGAAAAGAAATGACTAACATAAAATTTATTGTTAAAATAATATTGTTGATTCTTCTTTGATTTTCTCTAGCACTCCATATTACTGGCTCCGATATTCATTTCTATACTTGATAAGCTTAGGTGATTTTTGTGGCCTTGCATATGCACTGACTCTTTAGTTTCTTGTATTTTTCTCTATTATTTCAACTTCATCCCACAGGGAAACCGTGATTTCCTCTTTTCTCTTCATATATGATGGGATATGACAACAAAGATGAGGATAACAGTTCCAAAAAAGTCAAGTAATAGAGAGCAGTTTTGCTTTTCTAAAGAAAATGACAACTAAAAGAAAGCTTATACCTACACAAAAAAAATATACAGTTGAAATTTCTGGGATGCATAATGAGAAAAGTAGGCTTGGAAAATATAACTCATGGGACAGGCTGACAGAAATAGAAGTGTGGTAGTGAGTGAGTGCATAATGGATTTTTCTGAATGAAAGGACGAACAAGAGGTCAATGGGGCAAACGTTTATTAAATCAACAAATGGGTAGAAATTGCAGACACCTATGATCGTGCACATCTTGAAGGGGTATGCTATATACATTTGTGCAAATGGACATGCAAGCAAGGAGTAATGTTAAGTGGTCAAATGTTAATTAGAGCAAAAACTTAGAGGAAGTTTTGAAGAACAATGATCACCCATGTATTCTAGTGACATGTCAAACAGAGTAAGAAATATGTCCATTGTGTTTTCTGTTTTTCATTTTGACTTTTTACAAAAATATAAAGGGGTGTCAGGCAAAGATTTATCTTTTCACTGAACTAATTCAACCTATAGAGCAAAGCAATTTTGAGAGAACTAGAAGTCCTACCAGGATTTACTACTTGAGGTCAAAATCTTAACAATACAAGATATGCTGATGGTACAGTGTTGATAACAGACACAGAAAGAAAACTGCAAAAACGCCTTCAAAAGGTAGTGAAGGAAAGTGAGAAAAAGTACCAAACATCAATTGCAAGAAGACATGGTTGTTACTAAAAGGATGAGGCCAAATTACAAACTGGAAATAACAAGTCAAAAAAGTACAAAAATTTAAATATCCAGGGCGTTCTAACAGAAGACAGAAAGTGCAACATTGGTCGATCACTAAAGCAGAGCAGATTGTTAAGAGAAAAAAAAATTGTTAAAAACGAAAAAAGTACTGAACTCTTACATGATATATCACTCCCTGGGTGGCAGCAAATGATAGACAATCTCTTCAAAGATGAAGAACATACTTGAAGTAATAGAAAGGTGATTCTACAGAAGGATGTCGTATATACTATGGATCAAACATCTGAGTAACAATGAGGTTTTAGAGAAAATGCAAGCAATAAAACTTATATTTAACATCAGGAAGAGAGTTGAAAAATCTTTGGTACATAATGAGGAAAGGGTGCTTAAAAATTTGACACCCACAGAACAAACTGAGGGACAGAAGAAACAATGCACAACATACCTAACAAACCCAGGTAAATGGATAGCAAAACAGAGCTTAGGATATATAAGTAGACGCCTTACATGCCATCTGTCTAGCAATAACAGTGCAATAAAAAACATTTATTTTATGTTATAGTGATTTAACTGTTAACATCTAACACAGTGTATCCCACAAGTTTGGAAGACTGATTGTCTTCCCATGAACCTGAGAGGGGCCACCAGGGGGACATGAGGAAGAGGAGAAGGCCACGAGGGACATTCTAGATTATATTCTCTTAGAGACTAGGCACACACGGCATTTGGTCGAATAAATATCCTATTTATTATCCTTACAACTGGTTGTTGTTTATCTTCTTTAACATTGATAGCAGAGCGTAGTTACTATCTACAGACCTCTGGGTTATGATGACACATTGAACTCTTCCGAACAGTTCTGCTTTGTAGAGTAGAGTAGTAGAGTGAATGAAAGCAGAATCTATTCCAGTAGATAACACTGACAGCCAAACTAACAGTCATGCTAATAATTGTTCATTGGTATATGTTTGTACTACTATCTCTGTAATATATTTGTTTAGCACTATTCCGTCTTTGTGTCTTTATTTCTGACCCCCAACAGGACCACAACTCCTTAGTGATGAGGTCACATTGTTAACTAATAACTTACAAGATCCCTTAAGAAAAATTTTGGTTGAAAATACAAAAAATACTATTTAAATAACAATATCGAAGACACCTCACTATAAGAGAGGCACTATATATTAAACAATTTTCTCCTACCCTCAAGCTTACATTATTTAACAGTGGAAATGGAGATGTGAAAGTTTAAAAAAAAAATAAACAGACGCTCATACAATGCCCAGCTGCACGCATCACATGATTACCTTAAAGAACTCTCCTTTTCAAAAAACACAAAAATTACATTAAAGTCAAACATGAGACCATAACAACAACACTGGAAAAATAACATTTTTGAAAATGGCCAGTGAAGAGGCTGAAAATGCTTAGAAAGTCAAAATATATGTAACATTTTTACATTCTTTATCTCCAGCAAAAAGGAAACATGTAAGAATACTGGAAAAATTAAATAAAAAATAAAATCTTCCTTGTTGGTTGTTTTTAACAAAACATATTTAAATGAAAGATTACTGCCCAAATATACATTAATTTATTCATGTTCAATAAAACAATAAAATATATTTGATAATTCATGTTCAGGTCCACAGATTGTTTAGATGGACCTTACACATTCTATGCACAGAGAAGAAATCATCTGTACAAATGTAAAAATAAATTGAATAAGAAGCTTAATTACCTTGGCAGCCATCTTTGATAAACATTGTATAAAAGAGGGATTGCTTCTCAAATACATGTGTGTGTGTGTGTGTGTTTTATATATATATAAAATGTAAAATACTTGGTATATAAGTCAGGTAAATTCCGACAGAGACGAACTCAAAAGAACTCAATGTTAAATTTATTTATTTAACAGAGTTGGCCTTGCTGCTAGTCAGACCCAAATGATATTACAGTTAATATTAAAAAAAAAAAATATATATACATATATACACATATATATGCACACATACTTATGTATGTATGTAGTATGTAAGACAGACAGAGAACATAGTCGTATACAGGTCTGGGTAGCAAGATAGATGAGGGTTACTCCATTAAAGCCCACCATCTCAAAAAGTAGAACATTGACCATAGGTAGAACTTCATGTTAAATTTTTATATAAACCTACATTGGATTTTAATTTTAATTAAATCATTGATACTCATCATATAATCCAATATCATATTGGATTATATGATGAGTATCAATAATTTAATGAAGAAGATTCAATTTTATAGTGACACTTTAAATTAATGATAATGTATCTTAGATATCTCCAGATTTCATCCAACTGGGTTAAAAAAAATATTTTCTAAATAATTTTCTTTTGATAAGAATCCATTAACAAGCAAATAACATTTATCTAAAATGATTTCATATTAACAATTATAAACATATTCATTTTCTAAAAATAAAAAAGACCCTATCATTATTTTGCTACTTAATGGGTTTTTTTACTTGACAAGATCACCGTCTATACTTTCCACCGAAAGAGAAAGAAAGAGACACGAGTAAGATTGATACAGTAAGGAAAATAATACAATAAATTTACACCCGTCAAGAAAAACTCAGAGGCAGACAAAATATATAAAGAAAAACGTAAGCAAATAATACTTGTAAAGTAAAGTGTAATAAATATTTACAGAATATGAAAGAGCCACGAAAAACATCCCACTTACGTATCGGTACTAAAAATGTTTCTCTTTTGTATTTTTGCTGAGACATTTCCAGATAAGAAGAATTCCTATAAAACCTATTTCCTGTACCCAACCAACAAATAGGGAACTGATTATCCATACAGATAATGAAAATGAGAAAAGTGACAGCTCTTAGCAGGAGTGCTGCTGAAGTGTTCACAGGAATGCAAAGGTCAAGTCTCCACTAACAGAACAATCATAAATTTTCTTAGACAATATACTCTTTCATCAGTAAGTTAAGTGCCATACGTGATACACAGTTTGGGCGATCATGTCTCAAAAGAGACATGACTGACTGGGCAGAAGATTATCCCGCTGTAAGTTGCCATTACTTTCTGCAATAGATTGGTTGCCAACCAAGGCTATAGAACCCAATCTATCAAGTTATTTAACCCATAACTGGAGAGAAGAGAAAGATTAATATCTTTCCCAAGAGTATTTGTGTGTAAGTGAATGCAAGGAATTCAACTGAAATTCAAACTCAGCTCCCCGATTTCTCTTTTTGAGCTGATAATCACTGCACCGCAACGCACAGTCTGATAGATATTCACATTTCAGATAAAAAACTAAAGCAATAGAGAAAAACATTGATGACAAAGCATGAAAAAGTTGTATTTAACCAACAACAACAAAGTATCGACTTTGTTGACAGAAAATATGTAAATCCTATCTATATCATTATATAACCTATAATAATAATCTTCTGTTTGGATTTATCAAAAGATTTTTGTAATTGTAAACTTTGTCCTTTTTCAGTGGGTCCAGAGAGCCTTCAGGAAATTTCAAAATAAACCCTTTATTCAATCAACAGTGATAGATTCTTCTCATTCTGCTGGGAAGTCTCGGGAAGATAACTCGTCCTTATTTAGTACTGCTCAGTTATTACTCATCCTGTTTCCACTAAGTTTAAGTCTGTATAAACCAGCCCAGGGATTGAACACAAAACTACAAGTTCACAAGCCAACACTTTAATCCATTAGGCTAGATTAAATAAAGGGTTTAGTACAAAATTCCCTGAGGCTTACTTGGATTAACAGACACCTGAAGCAGGTTGGAGAGCACAAAAGCCAAAATGTTGCGATCATAACATAGATGAGGATATTAGTCCAAAAGTATTTAATGTAAGTAATGATAATAATGATAATCTTTACTCTTACTCTGATTTTTTTGTATGCAGGGTCATGACATTAATTTCCATAAGATCAAAGTGCTGTATTTGTTTGATGCCAAAACGTATGACACTCGAATCAACTAAATTTTCTCAATGTCTGCATAGAGAGTAATGTTTGAAACACATTAAAATTCTTTACAGATAGATACAACAAAAGAAAAACAAAACAGATGTTACAGTAAAAAGTTGCTTTTTTTTCACAAATGAAACAAATCTATTTGTTTAATATTTAGAAGCAAAGACAGACAACAAAGATTGGAATGAGTCAGGAAGAGAATGAGAAGATACTGAAAAACGACTAAAGAAAAGCAGAAGCTATTACTGTGAAATAATACCTTTTACTGTGAAACCAATAAATTGTAAATGCAAATTCTACTCCAGCAGCTTCTTTTCTCTCACTTCCCACCAGTAGAATTCCCTTCCATTTACTTGCTTTTCCGACAGCTACAATCTCCAAGCATTTAAATGTAAAGTCAATAGTCATCTATCTCACTAACCTGCATCCTCTCTTTCATGCCCCTTTCTTTGTCCACTTCACTCTCATCAGTATTCTCATCTCTTACCCACTTCCTCACACCCCCTATAACCTGTCACTCTTTCTCATAACTTTCCTCCTATGTAAACCCCCCCCTGCCTTGTTTGAGGTGATATGATTATAAAAAAAAGAAAAGAAGCAGAAGCTAAACAATAATTTCAGTTGTCAACACTCATGAAGTTTCCATTGGTCCAACTAGTAATAACTAAATTTACTTATAGATAATTAAAATTCTAGGCTTACTAAATTTACATCGCACACACACACACACACACACTCATACATAAGGAATGAAAATGTCAACTTTTGTACTAAAGTTCAAGGAGTGCATACTTTTATACTTCATTTTTTTTTTTTTGTTCTTCATTTTTTTTTTTCACAATATTTGTCAAAGTTTGTGAAATGACAGAATTGCCTCAGAGGAAATTGGCAAGGAGAAGAACATATTTATTTGTAAATTGAACTAGAGACACATAACTACAAATATTTATGCATGAATGACTAACAAAGTACAGCACCAGGATGTCTTCGATTTTATGAAGAGTTGAGAACACAAGGATTAAAAAACTTCTGACCCATGAATTATACACTTGTCAGTATCTAAGTCGGAGGAATTTATAGGAACAAATAATAAAACTATATAGGGACTTCAGATCAAATTTTGTTTGATTGAAAGGATTTCATCCTGTAGTATATTTGTCACACATTTTAAAAATAAATATGGAACCTATAACGGGTGTTCTCTCACAGAGACCCTCTAACTTAAGTGCCTATTGGGATTTAAGCTCAACCAAGATCTTATACGTGTGATCCATCACTAAAGAAACCGGAAAAAGTTTGCTTCCCTGTACTGCTCTAGTAAGTACCCAACTTATCCTGCTATTTTCTCCCCATATAAGAGCCAGATCAGACCAAAATCAGAGCACTGCTGCCACAGGCAGGAGCTGCACAGTCTTCACTCCTGATAGAACCCAAAAGCATTTCCACATTCTTGTGGGTGACAAATTATTTCACATTCTACAACCACTTTCCCATAGATGTTACATTGCAAGCTTCTCACTGCTCTATTGCTATTTGCATGGAGGATGTTCAGATGAACTATTCCTTATTTCCACCAGTGAAAATCGTCACAGCTAAGATCGTCCATGCCACACACATTGTAGTCAACCATTCTCACTTCCTTTGTACATTCTACTTAAGCAGCTTCTTCCCACAAACACAGCTTTCTGGAAGCCAAGATGATGTTTTGCCAATCACTATCATCTTAACCCTCTAGGGCCATTCGTATCATATTTGATACAGTATTTCCCTATAAGGAAACATTTGGTATTTCCCTATAAGGAAACATTTGGTATTCATTGACTGAGCAGTCAGTACTGCTTTCATTTGAAATTTATAAAATATTTCTCTTAAAAAATTTTTCAGGAAAATATTTCTTTCAAGGCTTGTTTTCATACTGTATCAAATATGATACGAATGGCCCTAGAGGGTTAACCTGTTCAAGCTTAGAGTTAACTTATCTTTCCCACATATCTCCAGAAACTGGGCCTCTTACTCTGACACTCTTAACCCCAAGTGGCTCTTGAGCTATGTACAAGGTGAATGTTATTCTAAAAAATCCATAAAATTTTACACTTCATATAATCCATTGGTATTATCTAGAGGTGACCAATCTAAAGTTCTCAGGTTGTTCACAAAAGAGCTAATGATAAGTATATTTCAGCCAAGATAATCTAAAAAAGAAAGAAAATGTTTTTCAAAAATATGTGTACTTAAACAAATACAGGATTTAATTTTGTAAATAGGCAGTGTATTATGAATATATTTTTATTATTTAACAAATGTTATATTACTATACCACACTTGTTTGGATGATATATTTTACTAATTATGATGGAATAATATAAATACGATATTAAATATAATTTTATTTTGATTATTATATTTCCAATTTGATAAGTCTAAGCGATAACCAAAACTTATCTGATTATTATGCTGTTTCCAATGTACTGGTATTAGGAATGGTATTCATTTTATTGATTGATTTGTTTTTTATGGCTTATCAACCTTTTGCTAGTTATTCAAAGCCAGAAAATATTTTTAGATTTTTAAGAATTTTTTGTAGATAACAATGATTTAGTGGCATAAGTCTTACTAATTAACACATAGATGGGGGAGAAGAGGTGGATTTATAGTTTGTCTAAGAGAATTTGCACAGAAATAAATGGAAAGAATTCAACTGAAATTGGAACTTGGCTTTGTGATTTCCAAATTTGAGTTCAATACATCCACAAATATGACGCATGAATCCATAAAATAAAATTTAGATAAATTTTAGAGAACATCGAATTTGATTTAAAATTCTATCCGAGTATCTGCGAATTTTTACAACTATGAATAAAAGCTAAAATTCCAAGATTTTTAAAGTCGTTCTTTTTAAGCAAATATTCGACATTCAAATGACACAATGTAACCAGATCTCTATTTCTGTCTTCGTTAAAATGTATGAATGAAGAAAAATTGTTTTGAAACTGAATTTTCATGATAAACGGCTGCGTAAAATCTCCCCTAAACTGATTTGAAAATAATTCTTCAGTCACTGTTAAATTTCTAAGTCTGTATGGTAAGCAAAAGAAATTACCAAGTAGAAAGGAGTTGCCATTTTTGTCACCCCACTCTCTGTACCACTGTTTAAAGTGGGGGTTCTGGTGAAGAATTGATTTACTTCAGGATTTTGAAGTTAACCAATGAAAAGCAACATATCTCACATCTGACACCCCATACCACCCTTTTCAGTACACTACTACTACTACTACTGTAGACCTGTTCAAGCAACTAATGAAAGTGGGAGGAAGTATCCCTCCCCACCTACCAGTCAGTTGAAACCTTTCAACCTGTGATCTTCAAGCATTCTTTAAAGGGCATCTATAAATAGTGAACGGACTAGTTGGGGGTGGGAACTTTGTACCATGGAGAGGGGTCCAAATAAAACCACAAGGAGAGTCAGCTACATCTACCTGAAATTAATAACAATTACCATCAAATATGAGTAATACTATTATTATGGCTCTCCTAACGCACCCACCATTCCCTTTCCACCACTTTTGTACTCTTTTTCTTGATCTGCTGCCCCAAGGGAGTCAAATGATTCATCCTGTTATGGAAAGAAAGGCAAAATATGGAGAACATAGAAACTAGACCCTATCTACACTCATTTCTGAATGACAGTAGGAGCAGAGGCTGTTTGGGGTTGAGTGCAGGAAAGGTCTCCAGTGAATTTGATGAAAGAGATTATATTTTTGTTCTTGGCTAAAAATGGGGAAACAGTCAAGAGTGAGTGTTAGGGGCAGTTTTCCAGGGGGGTGAATGGGTGGGGGATAGGCAGAAAAATAGAGTTTGAAAGTTCCGGTGAAAGAGGAGGCATGAACAATTGAGTCTGTATATTTATGAACTTCCTGGACCAATAACAACTGGTATCACCTTTTTAAACTATATCATACCAATATCACCATTACAATTTACAATTTTAACACTAGAAATATATGGTTGTAACTAGTATCAATTAAAGTAATCTTCTTAAATCTGCAGCTAAAATTTCTTACAAACTTCACCAGTACTAAGATCTGATATGCTTCATATCCTCCCGAGATTATGAACTCGTTAATTTCCAACGGTTTACAAAGATTAATCCAAGTGCTCCCATTACTAGCAGTCTGACTTTAATATTTATATTCTACAATTTTGGAATCTCTCAACCAAAGTCTTGATATATCTTTTCTTTTCTTATCTCACTGAATGGCCACATTTGGGTTTCCCAACATTATTTTTATTCCACTATGCTTCAAAACCATACCACGCAGTTGTAGTAAGAAACCAGCCATTTATTAAAAACTTAGCATTCAAAAATCCAAAACAACCAAACAATCTGAGATATGAAGTGAAGTCCAAATAAATTATGGGAAACCACAATTTGTTGGGAGCAAATTAAACTTGATAAAATAAAACTGCTTATGTAATCCAAGCATGTTAGTAGACTTGGTTAAGAAAGTTACATTGGCTATTAAAGCTGATGTTAACATTTAATCCTGCATTATTTACTACTTTCCTTTCTACTGCACTACTTAATTTCAGTTCTGGTCATTTTCTGTTGACATAGCAGGATATGACAACACAACTGCAAAATTCAAACATGCTATAATTCATTCATCTGATTCACTCACAATGACACAATAAAATGTTTGCTTGCAAACAAAATCACCCGAGAATATCAAAGGTTAACAATCATGCAGGTTTTTCTGTTGTGCACGGGTTGGGATTTCTATTTATGAAGGCTCAGATTTTCTTGTGGGGACAGCACAAGACTGCTGCTGATCTCTTCAAACATATTTTAAAGAGGTAAAAAAAAGTACAAGCCGATATAACAGAAAAGCCAGATACAATATATATGAGTATATATCAATAATTTTCATGAAGAAAGAGAATGTAAACATACACACGTGTATATCAGATATGCAAAGAACTCTTTTTTTTTTTTTTAATCATTTCATCCCGAGCAAGGCGGAAACGCCACTGATGTGCAGGGGGCTACATAAATGTAAAAGGATTAATTAGAAAAGAGTGAGGAGTACAAACTAGTTAGAAAGGAGCAATAGAAAGTTGAGAAAGCAGGTGCGATGACAGATACATAGGTGGAGAGAAAGGGAAGGTTATACGGGGGTGGGGAGAGAGCTAGAGTTCAGTGGTTAGTAGATGAGTATTGACTTTGCATTTAAATTTCTGGAGGTTGTAGCCATCAGGAAAGCAAGAATACGAGAGCGAGTTCCACAGGCGGGAAATGTGAGAGAGGAAGCTGCAGGAGTAGAATTGTCGCCTGCATTTGGCTAACCTGACTGTGAATGGGTGGGACCCAGTTGCCAGTCTGGTTGCACGAGTAAACACCTGTTGAGGAGGCATCAGTGACTTAAGCTCGTCCGAGCAGAAGCCAAAACTCTTCTTAAAGAAATGACATCTTTAAAACCCATAAAAATTTTGCTTCCAATTTAAGTGGCTGAATTGTCAACAACAACAACAACTCAGATCTGTGCATCAGGATTGTCATCCTCTCTCCTGAATCCCTTTCTCCCTTCTGGTGGATGTGATCAAGATGGATCTGAAAGCCCATTCTACTCCTGAAAACTAGTGAGCAGGAGTCACAGATGTATGCTGTTGATGGATGCGAATGAGCAAGTCAGGTCCTCCTGACAGCACATAGTTTATCCTCTTCATGTTGACGGTTTGGCTCAAAAGTCTCAGTCCCAACCCCCAAACGGTCCTATGCCATGAATGCTGATTTTGAATAATCCCATAGTGAAGAGTGACATTAGATATCATCGTCTACAAACAAACATATTTAAAGTTGTCAGAAGTAAGATCAATTCTTTCTAGTGTCATGGCTATACACAAAAAGTTATTTAGTCCAACAGATGCCTCATATTGGCATTATCCATTGTAAATGTTGCTGCACAGTCTTCACTTTCCAGTTTTGATAAGGTTCAAAAGCATCTCTGAGGAGATGATTATTTCCCCACCTCAAACCTCTCACTGTTCTATTACTACTTTCATGAAAAGTGCTCAGACAAACTACATTCTTTGTTTCTGCCAATCCTAACCTTCACAGCTAAGACCCGCCATGCCATTTATATTTTAGCAAACCAATCAAATTCTCTCTGTACTTCATCAGTGAGAAGTTCCACTTGAGCACCTGTTTCCTACAAATCACTGCTCTTTGGAACAGACTCTCAAATGAATGTTTCCCTGATCATTACAATCTTGACTTGTTCAAATCTAGGGTGAAACGTTAACTTCCACTCCTATCTATATAAACTGCCTCTAAATGTAACTACCTACCTCAAGTCAATCCAAAGCTTATACAGGGCAACTATCACTATACATATATATATATATATATATATTAATATACGTAATTACAATAAAGCAGCACTAATTATTATAGACTAATGTCCGAAAAACCAATGCTAACCTATGAGTAAATTAAATCATCAATAACCCAACAGGGACTACCTCGTAGGTTAAATAAAGGGGAAGAAAAAAAAAGAAGCAAACCAAGCACAAGAACAATGCGTCAAGAGCTTGTTTGAAAGAAAAATACCCCAAGACAAAAACCTTAACAGTAAAGTGCTCTCTACAAAAGTACAGCAAAAAATGCAGTACACTAAATCTTAAAACGAGTCAACACCGACTGACGATCCGTTGTGTGAAACTGCAGTCAGTGTTGGCTTGTTTTTAGATTTAGTGTACTATATATATATATATATATATATATATATATATATATAGCCATCCACAGACAGATCTGTTTTGCTGTATCACAGCTCATCAGTACGATTAGACTCCAACTGCTTTTAACCTAGGATTGAAACCCGACCGTATTGGCGTCAGTCTGCGATTCTATCTCTGGGCTATGGGCGCTCAGTAGAAGGCGGCAGACTTTTTAGCGTGTATATTATTATTATGCATGCCCAATAGCCAGAGTGCTCTAATTCATTACTGAATGAGCAATATATATAATAAGTACAGAATAGGTAGGAAAAAAGTGTCTGTAGTCTAACATGTTTCACTTTAAAAAATCTCTGAAGAAGCTTGTTAATGACGAATATTTAAAAAAAATTTAAATTAAAAAAATTACAGATTCTCCCACATTTTAATTTTCAAAAAAATCATCTATCACTTGATAGTTGTACACATTATTTAGCTACAATTTAGAATGGAAATGTATTCTGTTTTATCATTCGCACACATGCTATCATAACTGACATATAAACACAGGTAATTTGTCTATAGTTTAAATACTCTTGACGCATGCATTTTTTTCACATGCATACATGTAGATTTAAGACAAACATCTATTGATTTTATTACACATGGCACATACAATAAGTTTTTTCTACATTTAAAATTGTTCATCTATTGCTTTACATGGTCAGATACATGTATCAAACCTTAATCACTGAAATCAAACCTCAATCAATACAACGTCTCTTTAGATTTTTTAAAATCATAAAATGTTTTTAAATATCTGTCTTTAAAAAAATTTCTGAAGAAACTTGTTAAAGTGAAACATCTGAAAGACACTTTTTCTTACCTGCTCTTGACTTATTCTATTCATCTTGTCGGATTTCAATCTATATATTCAACTGATATATACATATTTTACAGAATCTTTGTAAACAAAGATATTTTTAATATTAGCAAATCGACAATGACAGTATCTCTTTTACCCAATATGATCTTTTATCCAGGTTTTGAAAATGTTCATTCATGCAAGATTGTCATTATCAAAAAATAACAATTGCTTTTTTTACTAAAGTAAAAAAAGCAATTGGTAACTCTTCAATCCTCAAAGTCTAGGTGAAAAACTGACATTTAAATAATTTTATTTTTCTCACAAGTCACCAAACTTATTTTCATTCAAACTTTCTTTTTTTTTAAGCGTTCCACAGCTGTTTTTTTTTCTAATCAGAATTTTAAAAAAAACATCCAATTCTTTTTTCAACTTTACAGCTTTTAAGTTATTTCATAATGTTCTTTTCCTAATTATTTTGAAAATGAATTTGACTCCGAATTACCTGCAAAACAAACGCTGTATCCAACCAAAAATCTAATCTGTCCAAAGGCACAACATTGTCCAAAGTCAACCATGGATGATACTCGAGGCAACAAAAAGCAACTGGACATAATAATCTGAAACACGAACAGTTCTGGAAAATGTAAAAACCAGTTTCTTCTGGGTTTCTACACTAGAGACATTCAGATTTTTAACACGAAACAACTTCAACATTAAAAATGAACAAAAAAAAAAATAGAAATAGAGTTTTCATCAGTATGAAACAGGCATGTTTGCTCGCCTGAAAGACAAACATTCCTCCCAGATACACAGATATTATGGATGGGCAGCCAATAAGTGAAATGTCGAAGTGCAAAGTCAAGAGATGATTCCCCCAAAATGTTCTCATGAAATAATCTTTCCAGTTCTTACTTATACTAAATGGCCATTCTTTACCAAACAGTCTGCACAACAAAGTGTTCATGGAATTGTCAGCAGTCTTGTCATAATTAATTTGATCCTTTCCATACTGATTCTAGCCTTATAAAAAGCCTGAAGTTGATGGGAAGTAAAATTTGGATTGTGGTGGAGCAAAACATTACATCAGCCAGCTTTCTCCACTTCCAGAGTTATTATGAATGCCATGGTCAGACAAGACACAAACTCAATTCCATCTCATGTCTGATAGAGTAACCTTCAAAGGGAAGACAGTCTATTCACCCATGGTTGACTGAGTAACCCTCAAAGGGGAGAGAGCCTATTCATTCATGTTAATCAAAGCCATGCAAGCAGTTCTCATTGTTTTTGCCTTATTCCAGCCTGTGACAAACTGCAAATGAATGCCACTTATTTATTTTCCTTTCTTTTTGAAGAATTTCAGTCATTGTACATTTTCCAGGTTGTGCATCCGCATGAATCGACCTCGTAGGGGATGGGTGCTTTTATTGAGACACCATTTCTAAACAGTTTGCTACCCTTTCATGTGCCAATTAGTTAAGGACTTGCTATATACCCTTTCATGTGCCAATTAGTTAAGGACTTGCTATATACCCTTTCATGTGCCAATTAGTTAAGGACTTGCTATATACCCTTTCATGTGCCAATTAGTTAAGGACTTGCTATATACCCTTTCATGTGCCAATTAGTTAAGGACTTGCTATATACCCTTTCATGTGCCAATTAGTTAAGGACTTGCTATATACCCTTTCATGTGCCAATTAGTTAAGGACTTGCTATATACCTTTCATGTGCCAATTAGTTAAGGACTTGCTATATACCCTTTCATGTGCCAATTAGTTAAGGACTTGCTATATACCTTTCATGTGCCAATTAGTTAAGGACTTGCTATATACCCTTTCATGTGCCAATTAGTTAAGGACTTGCTATATACCCTTTCATGTGCCAATTAGTTAAGGACTTGTAACTACAAAACATAAAAACTATGAACAGCTTGCAAACAGTTTTATCTACCAATTTTCACTAACAAAGCTTGTCTCAATCTGTGGAGTATGGTTCTTGCACACACTTCCAAACTATTTTACATACTGGAATTGCCTCTCCAAGCCGATATGATCAAGAGGTCACCTCCTTGACTAATCAACCACAGTGTGGTTTGAACATGGGTTTCATGATTATAAATGCACTAACCACTTGGCCCTTGTATTGATGCCGGTAATAAATGCTATAATTACTTGACCACACCCTGCACAATTCAAGCATTTATTACTGATGCCAATATAAATTTTATAGGCAAAAATCAACCTAAGATTAATTAAGTGCTGGGAATATAATCACATAAAAAGTTCTCAAGCAATTCAAAATTGCTAGCTTTAAGACAGGCTCCATACACATCAAAGCAATGAAGCATATTAAAGTCAACCTAATTTACTACAATACAAAGCTTTGCTAACACAAAGAAAATAAGGGGTAATATTAAATTATTCATTCAAAATATCGCCATCAAAATAATATCAGAACAACTTATGAGCATTTTCATAGATCAATAATCAAAAGGGACAAACGAGAATTGCACAAGTGTTTTTCATCAACTGAATTTCCTTCAAATTTTTTGATTAGATGAAAATCTTCATTATCAGTCTATATAATGATTCATGATTAAAGTAAAAAAAAAAATCAAAATTTTAACTTTTACTTACAAATATTCACTTGTTTTCAAGAATTATTCTATCATAATGCTACCAAAGTTTTCTTTTGTTTTTGATTCTTAATATAAAATATGATCAGCTATTATCAACATTAATGTTTCTACTATAATTTTAAAATTGATGGATTAAAAATAATTAAATTTAATGATTTTGCTTGAATATTTATTCCTCCAAAGAACAGGAAATAGTTTTGCTCTTGAAAAGAAAGCATTGCTGTAGAAAATTAAAAACTGACAAATTTATGGTGCATGTTATAAGTGAGGCAATGATAAGAAAATGAGATAAAATCCTGATTTAAATAATAACAAAATGATTGACATTTGGTCACCTCATTATTTGACTGTTTGCAACTCAGAAGTGTGTAATAAATGCACAAGAAAAAACGGAATTGATACATTCTCAATAAGAAAAGGAATAACAAAGCAAAATAATAAGAATGCAAGTCAAAAGTAGACAAAGCAACAGAAGAAGGTAAAAAAACTAACAAAGTAAGAATTGTGTTCATATGAACAAAGGGAGATACAGTCAAGTGATTATGGCGTTCTAAGTTCAAAACCAGATAGAACAAAAGAAAATATATCAGACAAGACCAAGAACTGGTCTTTTTTATTGGTCAGAAAGAAATCCCAGCAGACGTCTCAGAGATTAGTCAAAACATTTTGTGCATGAGGCAGGCTTTTTGCAGAAATTACAAGAAGTTTGTACCCAAGAGCATAAAGTTTGAAATATTTCACAAGGCTGGCCAATGAGAAACAGATATATTGGAGACAAGAGGAACAAAGTGAGACAAAGGGAAACAGCAAGCAACCTACCGAATGAACTTGTATAAATGGATGGCTTAGGGTTTAGGAGAGATAACAAAAAGACAAAATTTACTAAGAGAATTTGACACAACAATATATTGAAGGCAAGAGGGACAGAGGCAAACAGCAAGTAACCTACCTAATGAACTTGTATGGCTTAGGGTTTTAAGAGAAAAACGATAAAATTTACTAAGAGCTACAAAAAAAAGGATATTGTGGAGAGCTAATCTCTTGATAGGATAGAACATATAGAAGAACAACAAAAAGAAAATCTGGATAGTTGCTTTATCTGCCTCTTTATGTTAGTAATATCATTGGAATCGGTTTAAAATTAATTTTGTAAGTTACAGAGAGGTTTAATTTTACACTCTTTTTCAAAAATAACTTATATCAAGTGGTCTTGGGGTCGTACAACACAAAATTCAGTTAAATTCTTGTATTTTTACTGTATTTTGCCTGTATTTTTATCTGTGATATCCCAACTTTGAATCATGCTAACAAAAAACAAAATGCCTGAGAAAAAAACTTTTTTCTTCTTTTTGGTGTAAATAAACCAAATAATAAAACAAAAATTTGCAAAATGTAAAAAAAAAAATTGTCTTTTGCAAAGTTATTTAAAATTTACTCAGTTCCTTTTGCATACTGTGTTTTTATTCCCCACCATCAGGCACCATATGTCGGACACCAAAAATCCATTTTTCAATATAGCTTTCCTTATGTTATCAGAAAATCCTGATCTAGACAAATGTTTTTTCAGGCACTGAATATAGCACTGAAAATACCAAAAATGAAGTCTAAATCAATTCATTTCAAAGTACAAGCTCTTTTCAGGAATTTTGGCTCTTCACTAAGTACAATTATAGCTCCATCAGTCAGTTAAGTGCCATACGTGATACACGTTTGGGTGATCATGTCTCGAAAGAGACATGACTGACTGGGAAGAAGATTATTCCGCAGTAGGTTGCCATTGCTTTCTGCAGTAGACTGGTTGCCGACCAAGGCTATAGAACCCAATCTGTCCTGTTATTTAACCCATAACTGGAAGGAAGAGATGGATTAATACCTTTCCCAAGGGTATTTGTGCGTAAGTGAATACAATGGATTCAAACTGACCTAAAAATCAAAAAGGGGACTCAAAACCCTAATATCCACTTGACTCTTATTTTTCAAGCCTCTTCTATACTTCAATAAAAACCAGCCAAACATTCTGATAATTAATTAACTATTTACAGAAAACATGTTTTTTCATTTGCAATCAAAGACCTTTCATGAGAAATATATTTTTGCCTTTATCATATAGTGAACTTCCTAAAAGTAAAACAATTGTTGTTTATGAAATTAAATTTTTAAAATATTCTTATTATAGAAAGTGAGGAATGTATCCATTTATCTAAAATACAATTATTCAGTGAAAAGACAAACTCAAAAGAATTAAATTTGAAGTAAACGGCTGGTGAGTTGAATAACCTGGAGATCATTTGAACTTAGTCGTTCCTTAGAAATGCCATCTCAATTGCAACTGTCATGGTGGTAAGCAGAACTGATTGAAGTGTGGATGCTACCACAGCAGGGCTTTCTTTCTCTATCAGTCTATGGAATACAAACAAGATCTTTCTCAAACTGTCTGGTGATGGGTTAGTGAACAGGGAAGAGTATGTTCATGCATTTCCCATAATTATTATTGCTGTAAAGTAGAAACAAGCAGACTGAGCCTGATTGCAAACTTAGTTTACAAATACCATTTTCTCTGCACATTTTTTTTTTTTAAAGAGCTACATGTTAGCTAGTATGTCTAACATGACACCAGCAGGGCTGTTGCTTCCTATGTCCCGTCTCTCCGGTGAGCTGAAGATAAATAAAATGCTCCCACGGCATGCTTGTTCAAACAGCCATTGACAACTAAGTCCAGCCACGAAACTACTTTTCCAGACAGGAGAAGGGGTGAAAGGTGGGTCACTGGGATAACTATAAACTTTAATAAAACTTAACATTCTCTACAAAAGGTTTCAAAAACTAGGACTGAAGATAACGGTTTCCAAAACAGAAATTATAATATGAAATTGAAATGAAAACAATGACAGCACCTTACGTAAATCAATCAAAAATTTAAAATGCAGAATTAGTAAATACTAAACATTTCAAATAACTTAGTATATAAATCAGTTATAAAAAAAAGTATAGTATAGGAGATTAGGAAATTGAACATAGAATTGGCTGCACTAAGAGAATTCTCTTAGAAAGAATACAACTTGCTGAAATCTAAAACTTGAGTCATGTTTTTAAATAGACTAATCACACCGAGAATTTCACATAAATGTCTTACATGATACCATAATCATTCAGAAATATCTAAGCCATCAGCTGCATATAACCACTTTCACAGATCCCTTACTAAATAAAGGATTCAAACAAATTAATTCTGTTCATATTGGCAAGGACCATCCTTCTTTAAACACTGTAGATTGGCACTACACAATCACAAACAAAGAACAGTACCAAATAACAAAAATCACATCATTTGAGAATTTTAAGCAGTAGCAACAACTAAAATAGATGGCACATGGGGCTTGATGAGAAAATAATGATATGATTGATACTAGAAAGAGCAATAAGATTTAATGGACCTATTTTCAGGAAAACTTGTTTAAGAAAGATTTTATAAATTTCAACTGAATGTAGCACTGACTGCTTGGTCAATGGATGCTTTCTTATAAGGTAACGGCTAACAATACCATTGTCATACGTTTTGTTAAATTTTTATATTCAAGTAGAGTTGAAGTTGTTGGGAATCTAAATTTGGGAACAGTGTTGTGAATTAATGATCAGTTTGGTCTGAAAAGCAACAGAGAGCAGCCAAAAGCATTGACCATAAAAATCTAAACTTGTCATTGGCACAGAAATTTGAATCAAATATTAAAATATTGGATTTCATGAATTTTTGCCTATCATGTTGAACAGTTGGGCTTTGAATGAGTTGAGTAATTAGTAAAAAAAAAAAAAGATTTCTTAGAAGTAGTGAGAGAGAAAGACAACGTATAGTCGAGTCAGATCACTTACTGTCTTCAAATGCTTATAGACATAATTCTAAGCAGTTAACTTCTTCATATTCTTTTGAGATGAGAAAGGAAAGCTTTCTGATAATAAACACATCCAATTGTAAATAATGTCATGCACTTCAAAGCAGTCCAACATTTTATTTTCTTCTAATTAACATTGGCATATTTTGGTTCAAGAACCAAAATTAACTCCAAACCTCTGCCAAGTTAGTTATGATAAACAGGAGTCAGAGAAGTGAAAAAGAAGATGGCGAGGAGAAGAAAAAAAAAGAAAAAGAGGGTAAGATAGTTCATTTTGGCCAAGGAGATGTGCATCAATGACAGGTGGATAGAATGAATTGATTCATGGCTTCTTCTCATCTCGACTTACAAGCTCAAATTTTTCCATGAGCCAAAAAAGAAATATAATTATGAAGAAGAGTCTATCTTGTTCTTTGTTCTCATGAAACCAAATCTATTTCTTCAGTTTAAAGAAGAAAGATATCATCAATTCTTTTCTTTCTGATTTCTTCAATCACAGAACCGAAGAGGAAACATTAGATCAGCCAGTCTGAAAATACATTTCTATTGGTGATAAGGATTGTACTACATTTTTTCCTCTCTGGTTGCTCAACATGAAATTCTGCTGATTAATTTGAGCAAAATAATTTTAAAATATCCAGAAAAAAAAAATCTATTCAATCAAATATTTCCCTCTCAGCCTCTATCCATTTTAATGCACTCTGGTAGCAATTAATCACTTTCCTTCAAAAAGAATTCTCGATTCAAAGAAGCAATACATTCATTGAAAACTTTCAATTTCTTCCTGATTAAACTTCTTGCCTCTAAGCATGGGGTCTAGATGCTCGAAAAAGTTGATAATCTCGAGGAAACGGGTCAGATAAAAGAAAGAAGTATATTCTTCTTTTCTGTGTTGTGTCCCTTCAAGACGAGCACAATCACTGCTCACCCCCACTTCCTAGCCTTTACCATTTTTAGCAATGTTTGTATTTATACCATCTTTCTCACTCCCTGTTCTGCCATCTATTTACACAAGCTCATTAGGTAGGTGATCATGGCTCTCCCTAACTTCCTATTCTTTGCCACTTTTATTTGTTTGTATTTATACTATTTCTCTCACTCTGTTTTGTCATTCATTTACAAAAGCTCATTAGGTAGGTGATCATGGCTCTCCCTAACTTCCTATTCTTTGCCACTTTTATTTGTTTGTATTTATACTATTTCTCTCACTCTGTTTTGTCATTCATTTACAAAAGCTCATTAGGTAGGTGATCATGGCTCTCCCTAACTTCCTATTCTTTGCCACTTTTATTTGTTTGTATTTATACTATTTCTCTCACTCTGTTTTGTCATTCATTTACAAAAGCTCATTAGGTAGGTTACTTGTAACTTTCCTCTGTCCCATTTGCCTTCAATACGTTCTGTGAGTTTCAACTTCACCAAGCTGTCTTTCCTCATTATTTGTCCCAGAAATTTAAACTGATTCTAAGTGTTCTTTTTGTTTCTATAAAGTTTAATTTTAACTGATTCTACTTCAGTAGTGTCATTTCGTAATATTAGAATGCATATTCTTCTTCTTCTATATGCCCTGTTCTTTCAGGACGTAGGCGATCGTGGCCTTCCACATCTCCCTATCCCTGGTGGCTCTTAGCATGCTTTTTCTTGTTACACCACGCAAACCCCGTTCTGTCATCCACCTGCTCAGGCACTTCAAATATGTTATCTGCTGCTTTCCTTTGTCTCTTTTTCCCTGTCTCTGTGTCGCACTTTCCATCTCCTGTTAGAACACTTCCCAGGTATTTAAATTTTTGTACTTGTTCGATTCTAGTATCCCCCACCTGTATTTGGCATTTTGGGTTGCTTTTTATGCTGATGACCATGCATTCAGTTTTCTTGCAGTTTATTTGTAGTCCTTTTTTGTCACTCTCTTCACCTACCTTCTGTAGGAGGTCTTGTATTTTCCTTTCCATGTCTGCAAACAGCGCTCTATCATCTGCGTACCTTATGTTGTTCAAACTGTGGCCTCCGATTACAAATGCCGGCATAGCATCTAGGGTCCTCAAAATATTCTTGCTGGACAAGTTGAACAGGTCCAGTGAAAAGACATCCTTGTCTTACGCCCCTTTCTATTTTTGTAAATCTGCTGAATTCGTTACCTGTCCATATGCAGGCAATTGCTGCCAGTAGAGATTCTTAATTACTCTAATGTCTTTCCCAAAAATGTCAAGGCTGCTGAGCATCTCCATCAATTCTTTGTGGCATATTTTGTCGAATGCTTTCACATAATCAATAAAACATAGGTACACGTGCAATAACTCTTTCTTTTCATCAAATGTCCGAGTCCTGGACACTTTATTTTGAGCTCATTCATGACACATCTATGTAAGTCATTTGTTAGGACACATAAACTCATACATGTAAAATTTCAGATATAACAAAAATATATCTGTAAAAGGACAATATGAATAAACACAAAAATTTTCCTTTTCTCTTTATTCGTAAACTCATATATATTCTACTAAATATTCACTACCGCCTTCCAGAAATGTTTATATAGTTTTAGTTAATGTTTAAGTTACTCATTTACATCCAGCTAATGTAGAGATTGTGCCAGTCATTATATAAAATCCACTTTTCATCAATTCATTATACAATACAAAAATGAATCAACTTCCTAACATTTCGTTAGATTAATGTGATTTCTCTACGTTTCTCATATTTTGTCATTCAGTTAAAATCTATTAAGCAAGTCTTTTCCCTGCAACTCATTCTAAACAATTTGTAATATTTCTATCAAAATCTTGAAAATTACTCCATGATTTTGTAAGAGTTTCAATTCATTTTTCCACAAAAGCCTTTAAATTCTTATCGTTAATAGTTTTAGGCTGCTCTCTCATCTTTTTCCTAATTGAAATCTCCCGCTTTGTAATATTTCAAACCAAACAGCTCATTTATTCACAACACTGTTTCCAAATATAGATTCCTTAAAATTTCCATTCTATTATGATCGTACTTGTATATAAAAACATAGCAAAATATATTTACAATGGTAATGTTAGCTATGTCCTCATAAAGAAGCATTTGACATTCGTTAACTAAGCAGTCACTTTTACTGAAATTTATAAAATCTGGAAACAAGTTTTCTGGAAAATAGATTTCTCAAATCTACTGTTATTGCTCTTTGCAGTTTTGATGTGGGTTTCCTTACTAACCTTTTGTTTGAAGTAGTGTGGAATTTCAACATGATGATTATGATGATTACTCTACCTTTGAATTACATGTACTATCCAGTTTAATTGTTGCTACTGTTGCAAGTTTTTAAGTGATATGTTTTTGGTTATTTGGTACAGCTTCATGTTTATGATTCTGTACAACTAGTCCACAAGGTTCAAAGAAGGAGGCTCCTCACTAAGACCTACAGGATTAATTTGCTTAAAGTTATTTTTAACTATTGATCAGTTAAAGTGGCTGACATTTTAGATATTTATGCAAGGATATGGTGTCATGGACATACTATTGTAAAATATGAAACACTTTGCAATTAAAACACTTTTCATATTTTATAAAAAAAAAAATTGATTAAAAATAGAAGGAGACAAAATTTTCTTTTTCTCTCATTTTTTTATAATCATTTCACCCCAAGCAAGGGAAGATAGCTACTGTTGTGCAAGAGGTTACAGTGAAAGAAAAAAACAAAATGGGATGTCGAAGAAAGGATAAGAAAAGGAATGGGAATCAAGAAGGAAGATACGCTGGCAATTGATGTTGCTTTTAAACTTTTGGAGACTGCAGCTATCAGAGAATCAAGCAAACAGAAAGGAGTTACAGAAATGAGAAGTGCAAAAAAAAAAGCTGTCAGAGAAGAACAATAAAAACATGATAATGAAAAATAAAGTAATTAAAATTATTTTCTTTACGAAAACAAAATATAGTTAAAATCAGCTTTTAACTGTTTAATTTTTCACTTGTGATTCAAAATCTTTTACCTAAACATAAAGTTCAGTTTTCATTAGGCAGTGTTAAGGAATGTGAGCTCCATCGAACAATCCGCTTAATGAGCAACATAACAAAACTTATGATCCAGATTCTGATGAACAGAGTGCGCAGCAGAATTGGCCCAGATGACAGAATAAGAAGAGTGTGGCTTCATTAAAGATACCGGAACGAGGAATGTGATATTAATGCTCAGAATGCTATCTGAAAAAGCAACAGAAATGCGGAAGGACCTTTATCTGTGCTTTGTAGACGATGCAAATGCGTTCAACAAAGTACGACAAGAACTTGATAGAGATGCTCAACAACCTCGACATTTTCAGAAAAGACGTTAGGCTAATCAAGAATCTATATTGCCAGCAAACCACTTGTTTACAGATAGGAAGTGAACTCAGCAGATATGTAAAAATAGAAAGGGGTGTAAGACAAAAATGTGATTTCTCACCAGATCTTTTCAACCTGTACAGCGAAGCAATTATGAGAGAAATAAAAGCTTGCCAGGATTCATCAATAGCAGCCAATATCAACAATATCAGATACGCAGATGACACAATGTTGATAGCAGACACAGAAAGGAAAATGCAGGACCTTCTATAGAAGGTAGCAAAAGAAAGTGGGAAGAAAGGACTGAGCACAAACCTTAAGAAAACAATGTATAGTCATCAGCAAAAAAAGGAGCCCAATATGCCAGCTACAAGCCGGAGAAACTAAAATAAAACAAGTAAAAAAATTAAACTACCTGGAAAGTGTGACATGGAGATCCAAAGACACATTGGCATAGCCAAAGAGGCATTTCAGAAGCTAAGCAGACTACTGAAATATAGGAAAATCTCATTAGAAACAAACAAAAGAGTGCTGAATTGCCATGTGATAACTGCCCTTCTGTATGGAAGTGAATGTTGGATGAAGGAGAGGCGTGAGGCAGCAGAAATGTGGTTTTACAGAAGGATGCTGAGGATACCATGGACAGAGCATGTGTTCAACGATGAGATGTTGGAAAGGATGCAAATGAGAAAAAAACTCATACTTAATATCAGGAAGAGACAAATGAGGTTCCTGAGATACGTAAAGAGGAAGGAGGGCCTGGAGAATTTAATAGTCACAGGTCAAATAAAGGGAAGAAGAGACAGGGGAAAGCAGTGCAAGACGTACTTGTTAGGCCTGAGCAAATGTATGATGGAGCTGGGTTTAGAAGAGATACCAAGAGAAAAAAGATCAAAAGTGACAAGACAGAACCAAGTGGAAGTACATGATTGCCTATGTCTTGAAGGGTCACAGCACACGAGGAAGACATAAATTAAACATAAAATATTTTCTGTGGTCACCAATCCACTTAAGGTCATAACATCACTGTTAATATTTTCAACCTCTCAGCATATTTTAACAACAGCTTGCTAAAAATGTTCTTTAATGTTATTTATGAAATTTGTCATCTATTAACAGACAGACAGGGATTAGCAAACAGCTGATAGAAAATAGTCAATGATAAATCCAGAAACTGACATCATATGTTGTTTCTCAATTCTAAGCAGCAAAGAAAGGATGCTAGGGTTCAAATGTAGACAGTGGAAATAAAAACAGTTCAGTCTTTCACTTCATCTTTGTTTTAGGAATTAAATTTTTAGATATTTACCAGAAGTTATTTTTCATTAAAAACAAAATATCATAAGTTCTAAGAATACCGAGTACTACATTTTATTAAATGAAATGAAAAACTGAAATATGAGCAAAAAAATTATTTATAAATGATCAATGTAAACAAAAATCAATGTAAGTGAACCGAGCTGTCTGACTTATTAAAATAACTGATAAGCTGGTCGGAAATAAATATGCAGCAAAATTCTCTTATTTTGTTTTTCACTGGAAACACACACACATATATAGAAAAAAAATAAACTTGTAAAAATAGAGAGGATAATTTTAAAATATTTATCTTATTAATGTAAAATATTAAATAGATAGCTCAACAAATATTATATATCAAAAGCAACAAACTAACATACAACAAAATATATTATCAGTGTCGTAACAATATATTAAAGTGCATATAACAAACATTTAATGTTATTTTGTGTGCTAACAATTTCCAGTCAACTTCCTTATATTTGGACACTTGTTTTGCAAAAAATTTCATAGCTACAACTGATAAATTTTAAATTCTAAAATAATTACAACAGAATGCATCATGCAAGTTTGTTTTTTTTAAATCACCATCACAACGAAGTTCAGATTTTATCACAGTTACAATAAAGTTTGTTTTTGTATTTTATCTGAAAGGATGATCTTGGAAGAAATGGAAAGTATTTGGGTAGAAAATCTATGACACCTTCCTTGATGAATTTTATCTTAACATCAAAAAACTGATTAGAAAAGTGGAAACAATCAGTATAAAAATAGACATAATATGTCTATTTTTATTCAATGAAACTATATATATATACACACACACACATTTATATAAAAAGTATATATAAAAATATTCAAGTACAAACCAACACAACACCTTGCTACATTTCAACGACAAGATAGATTACAGTCAAAACATGAGGATATAATAACATCAGAAACATAATATTCCTGAGAATGGCCAGTGAGGTGAGAGAAAGTGCTTGGAAAGATAAGAATTATGGGACATTTTTATATTCCTTATCTCCAGCAAAAAGAAAAAATGTAAGAATACTGGAAAAATTAAATCAAAAATTAATAAAATCTTCCTTGTCAGTCGGTTTTAACACACACACACACACACACACATACAAATAGTATATATGCTTGTTCTCTTATCAATCTCCAAATAATAGTTTGGAGATTGAATTGTTTGCCCCAATCTTGAAGTGGGAAAGGAATAGACGATACACACGTTATACTGTATCGTGGGGGGCAACAAAGGAAAATGTTTTTATTTACTGGGAAATCTACTCTACATTCAGCATTTTTAATATTTTTAACTGTTTGAATAATATTATATACTAGCAGGATAGCCCAGCATTGCTCAGGTGTAATGAAAGCTTTAAAACTAATCCATGGTCCTGGAGCTCAGACTCAGCCTAAAGAATATTTGTGCAAAGTTTGGTGAGAATCGGATAAAAATTGTGGATTTGTATAAAGGACAGACAGACAGATAAACAGACACAAACATCTTGCCTTTTATTTATATATATATATATATATTATTGATTTCCTGCACTATTGTAAGAACTGCAACCTTGAAACTTCTGAATATCGTTTCTTATGTCTTTATCTATGAGTGTATCAAATTTAATTAAAATCAGACCACTCCTTCTATAACCTGATTTTTTTTTATTATCGATTTACGATATTTATTGGGGGTATCTCGACATAAAACCTAGCTAAGAACACTCGCAGATGCTTATAGTACAACTCTGTAAATTTTCAAAAAAATTGGTTCATTCGTTTCGGAGTCTATAGGTAATGGACACACAGACAGACAGTTCCATTTATAAATAAGTTTATATATATATATATATATATATATATATATATTTTAACATACGTGTGTTAGCACATGCGATACCCTGTCTTCATCAGCCACCAACCAGGAGTGATGTCACAGTTTTGGTGGGTATGGCAAGCCCGCCACCCCTGGCGCCACCAGCAGCATTTGCCACCAGGCAGAGAATGAAAATAAACTTGTTGATTGTCCCTCTTGTATATTCTCATAGAGAAGTAAACAAATATATATATATATATATATATATTTAGTATATCGAGGCAGCAAGTAATTTTCTAGACATATTCTATTAAATATAAGAGACAATGAATGTCTATTATGTTTAATCATGAGCCGTTCTAAACGTCGTATTTTTGCTTTAATTTCAGTTGAAAATGAAGACAAAAATTCTCCAACATTTGGATAATTATTTATTGGTTTTCTTCTAAGCTTTCGGCTCACATGAGCCATCTTCAGAGAGGTAGTTTAAACTGAAATATTATAAAATCCACCATCACCGACGATTTTATTTTGTGTTGACATAAAACTCCGCTTGGCAACGGCAATAGTTACCAAAAATAATAAACGCAGTTCTTAAGTTTGCGATGCGGTTTTATGACGTCACACCGCGGGATAGCGCGAAATGACAACAAAACCATCTAGTCAAATGCAATGTAATATGTTATTTCCTGTTTTAAAGTTGATTTTATTGAGTGTTGGTTGTTTTGATTTGATGTACATGGCCTCCAATATCTGCAGGTTCCTCTTACTGTGTGTATGAGTAAGGATCACCGTATTGTTGACCAAAATCTGTCTGATATTACCTACATGTTTATGTTTTTCAGAGAAATGTTGTTTAATAGTACTCTGATCAGAAAGATGACATGTAAGTCTACGGGAGAGCGTGGTTGTGGTAAAACCAATATATGTACTAGGTTTTTGAGTAGTATCAGAGATGCAATCTCTGAATGGGCATGTAAATTGGTACACTACATTGGTTTTTTGTAAAGAATTTAGTTTAGTGCCTGTTGGGTTATTATAAACTATGAGGTCAATTGTTTTAAACTTTTTATAATATATAATGAGTTTAATTTGATTATTACTATCCACTGGTTTAACATTTCTACGTATTATGTTTTTGAGAGTTTTTTCATCTTGTTTATAATTATTATGTATTTGGTTGCAATAGTATAAGTTAATAGTGTTATGTTTATTTTGATGTAAACCATTATTAATATTATCATTATTGTTAGAGCTATTGTTAAGTTTGTTGAGATACATTTTAATTTGTTGATCAATAACGGAGTTAGGAAATCCATTATTGACTAGTGTTTGCTTAATGTTGTGTAATTCTTTATAAAATATAGATTTGGAAGAAGATATCATTTGTGTGCGTTGAAGTAAGTTTTTTATAACAGCTAACTTATATCGTTGGGGACATTCACTATTATAATTAAGAAGACACGAATTTATGCTAGTTGGTTTCCTATATAGAGAAGTAGTAAATTTATGTGTGCTAGAATCAATGAATACATCAAGGAATGGGAGTTTGTTATTAATATTAAGTTCTAATGTAAATTTGAGGACGGAGTGACTTTCAAATTTGTTTTTAAGATATTTAATTTGATCGATATTCTTAGCTAAAACAAAGATGTCATCTATATATCTTACATATATACAGGGTTTATTGTTGTCATTAATTATTTTATTTTCTAGATTTGCCATATAATAATTAGAAAAGAGGGGACCTAAAGGAGATCCCATCGCAATGCCATCTATTTGTGTATAAATATTGCCTAAGGGGTCGTGAAAGGGTACTTGTGTGGTGCATGCTAATAATAGTTTTTTTAATATAGTGGGTTTAATATTGATTGATGGGAGAGTAGCATGGTTGTATACATCACGGATAATGATGTCAATTGTTTCATGGACGGGAACATTTGTGAATAAGTTTTGAACATCCAAAGATGCAATCATTTGATTATTAGGTTTTACGGAATGGAGAATCTGTAAAAATTCGTCCGTGGAGTTAATGCTATATTTTCCAGGAAGATAGGGAGTAATTAGTTTGTTAAGTGTTTTGGAAAGGTTATATATTGGTGTGGGTATTTGAGAAATGATAGGTCGGAGGGGATGATCTTTTTTATGGATTTTTACATTTCCATAAAGGTAGCCGGGCTGATAATCACCTATAATCTTTTGAAGTTTATAGGATCCTATTTCAGCATTGTTTGCAGTAATAAGTTTATTAATATGTTTTTTAAGTTGGGTTGTGGTATTACAAGTTAATTTTTTAAATTTGTTGTGATCGTCGAGACAGGAATATCACTCAAAATTACAGGCCATTCTCGACGATCACAACAAATTTAAAAAATTAACTTGTAATACCACAACCCAACTTAAAAAACATATTAATAAACTTATTACTGCAAACAATGCTGAAATAGGATCCTATAAACTTCAAAAGATTATAGGTGATTATCAGCCCGGCTACCTTTATGGAAATGTAAAAATCCATAAAAAAGATCATCCCCTCCGACCTATCATTTCTCAAATACCCACACCAATATATAACCTTTCCAAAACACTTAACAAACTAATTACTCCCTATCTTCCTGGAAAATATAGCATTAACTCCACGGACGAATTTTTACAGATTCTCCATTCCGTAAAACCTAATAATCAAATGATTGCATCTTTGGATGTTCAAAACTTATTCACAAATGTTCCCGTCCATGAAACAATTGACATCATTATCCGTGATGTATACAACCATGCTACTCTCCCATCAATCAATATTAAACCCACTATATTAAAAAAACTATTATTAGCATGCACCACACAAGTACCCTTTCACGACCCCTTAGGCAATATTTATACACAAATAGATGGCATTGCGATGGGATCTCCTTTAGGTCCCCTCTTTTCTAATTATTATATGGCAAATCTAGAAAATAAAATAATTAATGACAACAATAAACCCTGTATATATGTAAGATATATAGATGACATCTTTGTTTTAGCTAAGAATATCGATCAAATTAAATATCTTAAAAACAAATTTGAAAGTCACTCCGTCCTCAAATTTACATTAGAACTTAATATTAATAACAAACTCCCATTCCTTGATGTATTCATTGATTCTAGCACACATAAATTTACTACTTCTCTATATAGGAAACCAACTAGCATAAATTCGTGTCTTCTTAATTATAATAGTGAATGTCCCCAACGATATAAGTTAGCTGTTATAAAAAACTTACTTCAACGCACACAAATGATATCTTCTTCCAAATCTATATTTTATAAAGAATTACACAACATTAAGCAAACACTAGTCAATAATGGATTTCCTAACTCCGTTATTGATCAACAAATTAAAATGTATCTCAACAAACTTAACAATAGCTCTAACAATAATGATAATATTAATAATGGTTTACATCAAAATAAACATAACACTATTAACTTATACTATTGCAACCAAATACATAATAATTATAAACAAGATGAAAAAAACTCTCAAAAACATAATACGTAGAAATGTTAAACCAGTGGATAGTAATAATCAAATTAAACTCATTATATATTATAAAAAGTTTAAAACAATTGACCTCATAGTTTATAATAACCCAACAGGCACTAAACTAAATTCTTTACAAAAAACCAATGTAGTGTACCAATTTACATGCCCATTCAGAGATTGCATCTCTGATACTACTCAAAAACCTAGTACATATATTGGTTTTACCACAACCACGCTCTCCCGTAGACTTACATGTCATCTTTCTGATCAGAGTACTATTAAACAACATTTCTCTGAAAAACATAAACATGTAGGTAATATCAGACAGATTTTGGTCAACAATACGGTGATCCTTACTCATACACACAGTAAGAGGAACCTGCAGATATTGGAGGCCATGTACATCAAATCAAAACAACCAACACTCAATAAAATCAACTTTAAAACAGGAAATAACATATTACATTGCATTTGACTAGATGGTTTTGTTGTCATTTCGCGCTATCCCGCGGTGTGACGTCATAAAACCGCATCGCAAACTTAAGAACTGCGTTTATTATTTTTGGTAACTATTGCCGTTGCCAAGCGGAGTTTTATGTCAACACAAAATAAAATCGTCGGTGATGGTGGATTTTATAATATTTCAGTTTAAACTACCTCTCTGAAGATGGCTCATGTGAGCCGAAAGCTTAGAAGAAAACCAATAAATAATTATCCAAATGTTGGAGAATTTTTGTCTTCATTTTCAACTGAAATTAAAGCAAAAATACGACGTTTAGAACGGCTCATGATTAAACATAATAGACATTCATTGTCTCTTATATTTAATAGAATATGTCTAGAAAATATATATATATATATATATATATATACACACACACACACACTGAATATAGTTGTGAAATTAATATTGCACAATATATCTACTCACAAATAATATTTCTAATAGCTTATAAAATACGTGATATCTGTTACACTTTTATCTATGCACAATCTTATAGACATGTCAAATCTAGAATATCTTAAGTTACATATAAACTGTGTGCATGTGTGTTAAATTATTTTTTGAAACAAAATATAAAAGAAATTTCTTGATTAGAAAAGAGCCAGTGAACTTTTGGTATTAGTCAAATTGCTTTTTCAACCCATTCCTTTTTTCAAATTGACAGCTCAATTAAACTCAAATGAGATATTTATCAACTAATCAATACTGACACTTTGAATTAGATCAACAAGAAATTAACTCATAAATCTGCAGTCTGATACGCACTGATCAACTGAATTTTGATCTGAAATTTTCTTTGTATAATATTCAAACTATATAATTCATAACAAGGAAAGAGTATATACTGAAAAATTAATATTTCAATTGCATGATAAATTTTATATATATATAGCCCAAAGATTGTGTCTGAGCAGACATCTGCAACAAGGGTTGGTCACACTAGCAGATGAACGTGCTTGTAAATGTGTATCCTGCATATATATATATATATATATATATATATATATGTTTCTTCCAGTGAAGAATATTTAACAAACACAAAAGTCTTTATAATAAGTCCCTAAAAAAAGTGGCTACAAAAACCAAGACATCAAGTATACAACAAACTATAACCATAACAGGAAAAACAGAAATAGAAAAATCATTTGGTACACACCTCCTTTCAACCAAATAGTAAACACCAAGTTAGGGCAGGAGTTCCTCAATTTAATTGAAAAACACTTTCCCAGCAAAAACGCTTCAAGTAAAACTTTTAACAAAAATACACTTAAACTAAGTTATAGTTGCACAAACAACCTAGAAAAAAATCATAACAAACCATAACAAATATATCCTAAATCAACACGTAGATCCAAATAAAATTAACCCCCAAAATAATAAAAATGACAACAGTAAAAACCTATGTAATTGTAGAAACCCCAACAATTGCCCACTACAGAATAAATGCAAAATAAACTCAATAATCTACCAATGCAACATAACATCAATTGAAAATCCCACTATAAACAAAGTGTACATCAGATCTAAGAACACTTTTAAGCAGCGCTGGTACATGCACTTAACTTCATTCAAAAACAACTTATACCAAAACCAAACATCCCTTTCTGCATATTTTTGGAAATTAAAGAACTCAAAACAGAAACCCAAAGTAAAATGGAAAATCCTAGAAAAAACTAGATCTTAACAACATCTGCCCTTAAGTGAAAAGCTACACATTCTAAAATACCCCAACAATAGCAAACTATTGAACTGTACGGATGAATTAGCAGTATTATGTAAACATCACAAATATTTTTCGTTAAAATTTAAATAACCAAAAAATACCTCATCTACACAAAACAATCCCCCCCAAAAGTAACAAATACACATAACAATCCTCAAAATAAAAAGAACAAATAACACATAAATAAAAGAAAATAAATCTCACACAACATTAACAGCAATTCCATTCACCCATAAATAGTAGTAAAATAAAAACTATCTACACTTCCTTAAAAAACCATACACCCCAATATAAAAATTACCAAAACTAAAGGAAAGTAACCTGTCCAAAACTAAGCTACCCCACACCCTTCTCCTAACCAAAAGCTGTCTCTCTATACCTAAAAACTGATGACTAGATCATACAAAACCCCCACCCACATTCATTGCCACTCCACTCACATATAGATAGCAGTAAAATAAACAAAAAATGTCTACCCTTCCTAAAAAAAAACATAAATCCCAATAAAAGAAGTACCCAGACAAAATAAATAAGGAACCTGTCTGAAACTAAGCTACCTCTTCTAACCCAAGCCCACATTCACTCAAACATCATATCACCATAAATAAACTGTTTTCACCATTTCATTTTTATTTCAACTTATCACCCGATGAGAAGCACATGAAGCAGCTTCGAAATGCGAATATTTTTTTTTGTAGTGATACTATGAATTTATAGACCATTGTAACAACCATTACAATACCATATATATATATATATATATATTGTATATATTTTAGGCATGGTCAATATATTTGTATATCTATTTTGGTTTATTACAGGATAAAGCAACCAAATAGTTAAAATCAAGATTCATTAAATCCTGGGTATGACGGTAAACTGCCTCCAACAGCAAGGCCTCTGATTGGGAGGTTGTGAGGAGCATGGAACCACCTCTTAATTGCTGTTGTTATCAGGTCCACCCTGAATTGGAGTAATAGGGTCCCAGCTATGGGCAAATAGTTCACCCACAAAACACTATGAAAGTATAAAAATAGACTTTTATAGAAATATATACATAAAAATAAACTTTTATAGAAAATTATACATTTTTGAAGGAAAAAATATTACCATAACACATTTTTAAAGGAGAAAAAATTATTGCCATAATATGTTTTTGAAGGAAAAAATTATTACCACAAATACATTTTTTAATACAAAACTAGAAGACATCTTCAGTTTCTAAAATAAAATAAAAAAATTAAATTTTTCATCAAAATTTGACAAAATCAACCTTCTCACTATAACCGAACATTAAGAAAAATACCTTAAAATGCCACCTTTTTGGCATTAACTCACAGAGGTGTTGATATGCTGTTAAACAAAACTCAACCTCAAAATACATTAGTCAACTGCAATCAGTTTAAAAAGCTTTTTTTCAAGTAAATATGCTGAGAATGTCTAATAGTGTAAGATTCATAATACTTAGTAATTTTTGAACAGGTATAAATTTACATGATATTTACAGCAAGCAGACTATGAAGCATGAGGAATAAGCTCTTTAAAATTCTAACAAGAGTAGAATGCTCTAACGACAGGAACTTAAACAAATAGTATGCTCCTTGTAATCAGGCCAATTTGAGTCAGTTAAGTGCCATACGTGAAACATGCTTGGGTGATCATGTCTCGAAAGAGACATGACTGACTGGGCAAAAGATTATCCCGCAGTAGATTGCCATTGCTTTCTGCAGTAGACTGGTTGCCAGCCAAGGCTACAGAACCCAATCTGTCCTATTATTTAACCTATAACTGGAAGGAATAGACGGATTAATACCTTTCCCAAGGGTATTTGCATGTAAGTGAATGCAATGAATTCAACTGGAATTTGAAAAAATATTTGGTTTGCTTAGACAACAATTTCCAATTCCAAAAAAATAAAATCTGCAAACCAACTAGTTTACAAATGACAAAAACTAGTAACCAACACAGAATTCAACAGTTTGGGGATGCCTTTGGTAACTAAAGCGAAATAAAACTAGAAGACCCTTCCATATTTAAAAAAGTAAATAGTCAGTTTTTTGTGAATGCATACCAGATGTTCTTTTTACAGGGAATAACTTTTTTGAAACAAAATACATGGTGTGTATAAAGTTTGTGTTTTTTTTTTTTAAATTATAACTTTATTTGTATTTGTGACAGAAATAATCTGTAAAAAATGTTATAAAGTTTAATGTCCATAGTTTTAAGTATAGTTATTGAATAATTCTTTACCACAAAATTTCCAACAATTTTTAGATAAGTAAAAAAATACTTTCTTTTTTTTTCAGAATCAATTTGATGCATGGCTTCAACTGACATGTGAAAACAATTGTGCATGCACCCAAAACCTAGTTCATTAGAAGATTTGAAAGCTAAAATAACTAATGTGAAATCAGTTGGTAAAATCGTGAACTACAAAATCATATTACCCTTTGTATTGCTAATGATGGAGGACAAGTGGAAACTTAAATGAAATTTAAAAAAAAACTTAAAAAATATACATTTACTTCTTTCTAACCCTTTTTACAAATTATTTCTATCATATATATATAAAGTTATAAATGTTTTTAAAGTGCACATGAACTTTATGGATACCCTGTATAAAATAAATTTGTTGATTAGAAAAGAGCCAGTGGAATTTTGGATGTTGATTTTAGGGAATGACAACTTAGTAATCTTTGATGCCCAAAACTAGAAACATTTATAAAAGAATGAGAAAATAACCAGATAAAATCTTCATGTCAGGGGTGCCATAAAACACACCAGCTAAAATGTCTTGCCAAAAATAAAGCTAAGGACCAACGTAAAGTGTTACAAGGAATAAGTAGCACAGTAAGACAAAAAAAACATCCATTCAACCTGTCGCGGGAGTTGAAGTGCAGAATTCAAGTATTGAATATAAATAGACTCTGTTGGTTCTCTAATCTGAGAACATGAGGCTTCACCAAGCTGCCGAGTTGAGAAAAAAATGTTTGTGGAACTATATTGTTCTTGTTGCAACAAGTAACACAGATGCTTGCTGTCTTGTCAGCATCGAAGATTTGCACTCTTCTTGCAAGCAGGTGTTGAACAAGAGAACAATTATTATGGAGCTCATGTTCTAGTCAAAAATTAAATATTTACTTTAAGATCTTGACAGAGAAGTAATCGAAATTAGAGACAGTACATTTTTTTAGCTTATCTTTTCCCATAGGCACATAATCATTATGAAAAAACAGATTCAAAGATAATGACTTAAGACAAGACGATCGTCAATATGAAAATCAAAGATAAAGAAAGAAATTTTTAAAAAAACTGAAAATAGCAAAAAATATTTTTCATTAAAAAAAAAAAAAGCAAGCACAAATAAAACTAAAAAACAGTAAAGAGAAAACGGAAATGAAATATAGATGAAAGAAGTAAGTATTTATATTAAACGAATATTCAATTGAAAAGAGTTGCTTTTCTTCATTATTTTTTTTTCGTGACAAGAACAAATGAAAGAAGCAATAAATAGAAAAGAGTTAAAAAAAGTCGGTAAAATGTCTTCAGATCTTCAGCGACATTTTTGTACAAAAGCCAATCAGATAAGCAAACATCCAACTTCCTTTTTATCTCCAAGTTTGAATCGTTGTAAAATAGAAACAAAAACAATGAAATAAATATGGCAACAACTGGACGTCCCAGAATGGTAATCCCTCAGAAACAGAAAACGTAGATACAGACAACATTTATGCATGGATTCAATTATGTAATCATATCAATAAATGTAGCATAATGATGTAAAAACGTTTTTCATTTACAGAACAAGCATAAATTTCCAGTATAAGTCCCTTCCTTGTATAAGTCCCCTTCCTTGTCAAGAAAATAATTCAATGCTAAATATTAATCATACAGATTGAACATTATGCAATGAAAATTTCAGATCAAAATTCAGCAAATATTCATATCAGACGATGCATTTTTGTTTTGTCACACACACACACAGAGGGAGAGAGAGATAATGCGTAAACATGTTTAAATATTATTTTTTACTGTGAAATTAAGACAAAAGTGTAAACATGTGCCAATACTGATTTAAGAAGAGAAAAACAATGTCTGAACACACACAACATCATATTTATTGTTTCAAATGTTCTCTTTAGTGCGTATCTGTGTTTGAAAAGACAATGTTTTAAAAAAACAGTGTGTATTTGGTAGATTGGTATGCACACTCTGAAAAACTTAAAGTACTGAATGAAATGTGAAAATGAAATAGAATGTCTATTTCAAACATGGGTAACCACGAAAAATTAATGTTTGAATGAAAATACTGGATTAAAAATAAAATCCATTAGTTTTTTACAGATTATATATAATCCGTAAAGAATTAATGGATTATATCGGTAAATAACTAATGGATTTTATTTTTAATCCAAGAAAATAGTACTCAATGTAAAATGACCAAACTATAAATTACTTATTAATCATAAGTATACATTTTTTTTCTTCATTATTGACACAACTGAGTTTCATGCATAACAGTCTTCAGGTGCTGATTGAAAACTGGCTCTTAAACAATTTTATGTAATGGTCAGTTTTCATTCAGTAACTATATATATACACACACGCACACACACACACAACCAGATAAATCTGATAGATAAAACAACAGTAATGAAATTGATCCTCTTCAGCCCAGTCAAAGAGTAAAGAGAACAGTCAGATCACACCAAGATAAACCACACATACAAGCAGATTGATATCATCAGACCAAAAAGCCCAAACTAGAATACACACACACACACACACACACAGCCAGGAATAGCCATTCTTTGAAAGGGCGTGAAGATACCCGGACAGACAAAAGCTTCTCTGCCATTCTGAAGATGAGATTTTGATCTCGAAATATTCATGTTTAATAAATAGGTAATACCCAAACACTTCTTTACCTTCCTTTATTTTACTCAACGCATTGTGACAGCCTTCAAGACATAACCCATATATATATATATATATATATATATATATATATATATAATCTGGAAATGAGTTATTTCCACAAACTAGATTTTAACCTTTCGGTATTTTCAGGTGATTTATAATAACGCATCATTCAATAAATCCTGAGCATGACCTATAAATGGCACCACTAATAAGAAAACCATATGATTTTTTTGAAGTGTGAATCTTTAAATGACACATGACAAAATTTGGGTCCAATCAGATTATTAGTTTACAAATTACAATCATTTAAGTGAAGCTACTGTTGCAAATTTTCAAAACAATGGAAAAATCTGAATTTTGTATGTTGACGAAAATACTGTTCAAAGTAAAGCAATGGCTTGGTAAATGTTATTCAAAGTCTGCTTCATCGAAAAACAACAGTTAAGAAGGTAAAAGCTGACTCATAAATGGTCATACAAACACAAATGATGTTGAATTCTCAGTTAACCCAAAATTGCTAGGTGTCCCAGAAAACACCAAAAACATCTACAAACTTGTTTCAGCCAATCGTAAATTAAAGATGTACGAGATAGCAGAGGAGTTGAACATATCAGAAGGCAGTGTATTCATCATTTTGCATGAATATTTGTCATTGAGAAAGCTGTGTTCAAAATGGGTGCTGAATTTGCTCATAGTCAATCAAAAACAACAACCCATCAACAATTCAGAACATTGTTTACAACTGCTTCAATGCAACAAGAAAGAATTTTATCATAAATGTGTGACAATAGAAGAAACATGGAGCCACGGTTTGAAATAAAACAATAAAATAGAACCTTGGTGAACTGTGATGCCCTGTGTAGCTAAGCAGTATAAAGCAGTATAAAGAATGGTGTATATTATCATATATGATATGATGAGCACCCAATGATTGCTGAAAAATGCATGACACTGAGTCATGTATAAAATGTAGGATTATATATATAGATATATATATATATTTGCTCTGTTCGACAGCATTGAGCACTGTTCTATTCACACTGCACCTCATTAATATTTATATATTGATGTGTACATATGTGCATACACATATATCCATATTTACCTCTTTATATATATGTAAAAAAATATATTTTACACTTGTGAATATTAATTTTTTATATTAATCATAAAGGAAAATTTATGGTTCCTTTTGAAAAAAGAAACCCATTTACATTAAAAGTTATTCTAGATCAATGTATTTGAGCAGATGATTGATTTTTATGCCTACATGTAGCCATCAATTCATTTCTCTTGTTTAATAAGCTAGGGTTATTTAAGTGCTTTAAGAAATAAATTACATCTATTGCCTTTCATATTGGAAGAATTGGCTTAAGCTAGAACATCCCGCATAATAAGGAGTGTATTATTACCATTCTTTAATTGCCAACTGTTTAGAGAGAGCCGTGCTGGTTATGTACTTTATATTGCCTAGAGTCTTTTGATGATGGTAGAAACAAAATTTCTAAGGATTTTTAGTAGAACAAAAATAAAATTTGACATTGTTACCAGAATGTATGCTAGCTCGATATACAATATTGTCAGTTATGCATTGGCTGTTAAAGGGACAGATCATATTTTTTTTCAGCAGTTGCATTCATTTTTTAAAAAATTATCTCTGTTACCTGTTTAATATTGTTATGTTGGTATATATAATTATCAATATAACTAACACAGCTATAGCTGATCTTAACATTACTTTTGCTAGAAATCTTTTTTGTATTGGTGAATGATTAAAGTTCTTATGAATTAAATCTAGGAAAAATCTTCTTATATTAGTTTGAACGATATGATTAAATGGCGGATTAAACCATATGTTATGCTTATGATGTTTCTGTTTAATTTTACCTTCATTGTTTTTTATAAATACTCGAAATTTACTTTACAGTTCTAAAGCTTTTTATATTTAATTTTATTCTAATCAAATATTTCCTTATTGTTGAAGTTAGTAGATAATCCAACTTGGACTGGTTAATGTAAATTATCTCGAATGTTATGATTGTGGTTTGATTCTTTACTCACCTATGTATGGTTTTATAGATTTTTTTTGGAATATACCTAATCACTAGTCTAGTAGCTCAACTGAATTTGGTTACATGTGATTGATTTCATTGTAAAAAGGGTGGGACCTAACTGCTAGTCTAGTAGCTCAACTAAATTTGGTAAAATGTGATTAGTTTCACTGTAAAAGTGTGGGACCTAATCACTAGTCTAGTAGCTCAACTAGATTTATGCAGAGGGGCCACCAGGGAGCTAAGAGCAGAAGCTGTGAAAGTATTTGTAGAAGAGACACAGGGAAGCCATATTACACCAGTTAGAAAGTGACTGGGATCAATTACATTAGATTCTTCATTGGATTTTGTCAAGAAGCCCGAGATGAATAGCGGGGATACCCGACAGATGTGACATCAGTATTCAATGCACAGGTGGATGGTAGAGTTACATATGTGCAAAATGGATTCAGGATCCAACCTTCCAAGCAGCAGATTTAGCTATGGATTCAATGTACTTTTATTCCATTTGATGTTGGCTGATAGATTTAAGCCAAGGAGGCACAGTGTTTTGTTTTCAGGGAGACTAGCATGATCCATTCTAATGTGGGGGTAGGAGCGGTTGTCTATGGTGGTTAAAGGATAGCAGCTTCGTTTTGGAAGCATTAAAATTTATGATCCATTTCTTACCCCAGTCCTCCACAAATTGGCGGTCTTTTTCAACATCAGCAGTGAAATTTGCTTTGTCATCCTCGGCAGATTTTTTATCGAAACTGGAGTAAATGGTTGTGTCATCACCATAAATACCTATTTGGGATCTGATTACATCAGGGAGATCGTTGATGAAGATCAGAAAGAGTGTAGGCCCAGAATAGAATCTTGTTAATTATAAGTGGCCATCGGCAATAGGGGCAGCCTAAGGTGTGAGCTATAAATAAGAGAGATCTATATAGTATAGTATAATATAATATAATCTATTATACTATATCGTATAATAACAGATGACAATGTACACATCATTATTTGATTTATTGTTTTGGAGAATATTTGTATATTGATAGATATTGAGGCTTAATAATTGGATTGTTGCAAATATGGTAGATAGGTGTAAGAATTTATGATATTATTGAACTTAGTACAGCTCCAGATTTTTCAGGTTTTTATTTTTTGTAGGTATAACTGGATTTTCTCGAGTTACAAAGATTTTATTTGTGCATTATTAGCAGTAATAAGCTTATTTTCATATTTTTTTAAATTATCAGAAGTGTTTCTGTTGATGGTTTTCATGTGTTTTATTGTTTCAGATAAATGTAAGTCTTAATTTACACTCATTTGTGTTTAATGTAACAAAGATGATATTTTTATCATTGAGTTTCATTCTATTGTAATATTTTTGTTTGAATACAATTTTTCATTTTTTGTTTTTGTCATTTGTATTTATGTTTTGCTTAATGATAAATTTTGTTTATGATACGGATAACGAATTCTAAAAAGCTTTAGCTTTTAGAAGATGTGGTAAATGTTTATGTTAGTTAATAGTGTTTGAAGTCTATGGTACAGGAGTTCAGAATCCATTATTTTAAACATCATGAAATGAAAACAATGCAGACCTATGACACAACATTATCAAGTGACAAAAGACTCTGTGTTCATAATTTATTAAAGTTTAGAATGCTCAAAAACATTGTTCAGATTCTCTTGGGAAACCAGAAAAGTTGTTTAAAAGTAGTGTAAAAAGTAAATTAAGAAAATTTCAGTTAAAATCTTTCTTTGGTCTCCAATCAAACTGGAATGAATTTTAAATTACTGCCCAAATCCACACAATTTTAGCAAGTATATGTGGTTTTTATGTGTGTGTGTGTATATATATATATATATATATATATATATATATATATATATATATATATGCTTTCATGTGAGCGAGCCTGTGTTTGTGTTAGACTCTAGTAAGGGTACTCTCCCTTTGACCTTCTCCCTGTGTTATGATTGTACTAGCGTGTAAGGGTTCACATTATTATCCGTGGCTTGTGCATGACCAGCAGTAGGCGAATGGCCATTACAGGTGTATTGACACGTGAGGCAAGGTGATTCCTTTTACAAATAAATATCTGTCAAATCCATTGAATCCTGTTCATCTATTTATTTCATGTGTATGTGGTCAGAGACAAATATGAAAATAATTTCAACAGACTGTAATATATTAACTTCAACAGCCAAAGTAATTAACAGGTACATCCGTCTGTAGGTAAAGTCAACTTAAAAGGTGATGGTCTGAAAATAGTGTGATTAATGGATACATCTGCTCATAGATAAAGTCAACAGAAGACAAGGACTGTTGACAGACACATCGAACTCTAGATGATGTCAACAAAGTGACAATCCAAAAGTGCCAAAACATGTAGAAATTTTCAGACTATATAATTCCAGAATTTTTGGCTGAAGAGACAGAGAAGACCCCAACTGGCTTCCAACTCCCCTTTCATGTGCATGAACTTTGACTGCTCTACTGCCCCACACGAACATCAACAACAAAGAATAAAAATATAAGATAATATTTTTATATATACATGTTCCTGTTTGTCCAGATCCAGTGGCAGTATATAACAATATATTCTTGTATGAAAATTTTTCAAAATCTTGACTTGTGTACATTCATTCTAAGCAATTGTTATTTGCTTTGTAGGAAGATGAATTATAAAAGTAGGCATGCAATATATTTACTTCATGAATTGTTTAGATTTTATGAACGCACACATCAAAATAGAGGATGTGCAAAAATACACCAAAATTTAGGATCAAAGATATAAATAGAAACCAACTGATAGAAAACAGGAACTAAAGCAAAATAAAAGTGAGCAACAATTGCAGAAAACTTACAACAACTAAAAATGCAATTTCTGATTCAAATGAGCCAATCAATTTCATAACTGTCCTTGACTTGTTAAAACTGCCTTTCAGAAACAATTTCATGGTTTCATTTTATCACAATTGATCCACCTGTTTCTTCAAACAGACAGTCAGAAGGAAATCATCAGTTTTCACAGCCTACACAGATTCACTATAAATACATGGGAATTTTAAACATGGCAACATTTAGAAGCCAAGGAACTTATTGTCCCCAATAATGAATGGCATTTGTCCTTTTGAAGTTGACATAATCAACTGCATCTTTTTCGACACTTTATTCACATAAAACTTAGCAAATGTCAGAGAAATATCGATAAAAACTTTCATTTAACTTTTCACCACATTTTCAAGCGGTAATAAAAAGACATCAAAACAATAAAGATAAAAATCAACCATATATTTTGAATGATACAACTCAATTCAATACATCAATATATCAAACAAATATGTAGATATTGACCTGACCTATTCTTCATCTTAATTTTTGAAGACCAGAAAGATTGTGGTGAGTCAGGTATTTTTAATAAGATATTAAAGAATATTGCTGAGAATGTGAACTTCAAGAAATGTTTGGCACAAGCCAATCAAGTATGAGCGCAATTCTGAAAAAAAAAATGAGTTTGTTACACATGTGCTTTTACTTTCCGATCATCATTTGAAAAGACCATTTATTTCTGGACAATCTAATATAGAAGCAACAGAATTTTTGAAAGATTAGCAATGCAGCAAATGAAAACAGAAAGAAGCCTGGTGCAAGTTTAGCTAAAAAAGTACAGCATATACGACAGGCTTAATGCAGAAGGAATAAATAAAACAGTTCATTGATTTAAATCAAGTGACTTGCCTACTTGGAATGAGAAAAGTATTTACTCTATTTACATTATTTGGACTATTGTCCTCATCTTTGTTGCCGTTTGTACAACATTTCAACTGTTGTACAATCCAGCCTTCTTCAGGTGCTAGGTACAACAGCCGAAACATTGTACAAATGACAACAAAGATGAGGACAATAGTCTGAATAGTGTAAATACTACCTCATCTCATAAATATAGACAAATAATGAGAACAGTATATATTTTCAACACTTTATAAAATATTTGTAGATGAGAGGGAAGAAAAGGTGGTGATATTAAAGATAACAAATTTGAACAAAATTCTACCAAATAAAGAAAAATAGATTATTATGTTTGTAAAATTTTCATTAAAAACAAAAAAAGAGTATTGAACTGTTATATGATACCAGTCCTACTGTGTAGTAGTGAATGCTGGACAATCTCCTCAGCTATGAAGATGAGAATTGAAACAACAGAAATATGGTTCTACAGAAAGATGTTGAGGATAACATGGACCAAACATGTGAGCAATGACAACATTTTAAAGAAAATGGAAAAAAAGGAAACTTATAGATAGCATCAGGAAGAAACAGTTGAAATTTCTGGTAAATTGGAAGTAGAGGCCTATTTCAGGTGAACCATCATCAGCTTCCGTTTTTATTGTACAGAAAATAAAATCTTCTGATCAATAAAGATGGAAGCTGATAATGGTTCACCAGAAATAGGCCTCTACTTCCGATTTACCATGAAATAACGTGTCTGCCTAAATTTTTTCTTATATTTGCTCTAGATGTATTTATATACATATATATTTAGAGCTCTCTTAGAGAGTTATCCTACCACTGTATGTACAGGATACTCCTTTGGATTCTTCTATATCTACATCCCATGCTTTTTCTTTTATATATATATATATAATCATGAATTAAATATACATTGTGACACGGAAATTTCTATGTTTCAAGATAGAATCTCATCATCAGGCAACGTTGGATGTTGGTTGTGAAAATGATTTACAATGTACATTCAATTCATAATTATATGATTATATTAAGCTCTACAATATATATTGTATTGAGCAATGTTTATATAAAAAATAAATGCCAAGGAACTCAAAATCATAAAACCTTGGATACTCTTCACCTGAAAATATATATATATATATATATATTATGTATGTATGTATGTATATATATATATATATATATATTATATATATGTGGATATGTATGTGTATGTGATTTTTTTACATTTATAATTATTATGTTATTACTATTATTGAGGATCTATTTTCTTTTTCAATAATAGTAATAATAATAATAATAATATTATTATTTGTGTTAATATTTTTTATATATATATATTTTGTATTTTTATTTCTTTTATTATTTTTTATTATTAGTGTTAAAAAATTTTTATATATGTATTTCTTATTATATTTTATTTTTGTTATTATTAAAAATATTATGCTATTTTTATTAATATTATTTAAGATTCTTTTTCTTTTTTAATACCATTATTATTATTATTATTATTATTATTATGTATTTAAAGATTGGATTTTAATATTTTATTTATCTTCTTCTTACTAAGTTCTATTATTTTAACTATATTTATAATATATTACTACTGGTGGTTATATTGTAATTTATATGAGGAAGTATGATTTATATTTTATTTTTTACCATAAATAGATCCCATTGTAGGTAAAATTTAATGTAATATTAAATCCCATATCTGTTTCTAAGAATGCATATAATTGTAATAGATGCTGGTGTCGATCTAAGACGATTATTTTGAATTATTTTCCATCTATACTATTCGCTCTCATTCTATTTATTTACTTTTTCTCTCTTTTTTACGTTTATTTTTCTAACTTTTTTTCCCTCCATGCAATATTATGAGATGTACGACATACTTAGGCCACTTGATGCGTGCTGATCCCTGCATCATCTCAGATAATCTGTAGAATGTTTTCTTTGTGGTCAGATGTAAAAGCAAATCTCAGTCTTCTGTGATGCATAGCTCACTATTACACATGCTAAGCATCAAAGAGAGACTAGCCACAAATGTACATGAATGACAAATGTAACCTAGTCTACATTGCAACACAGTATCATGTTCCTTAAACTTTCTTTGAATTTAATAACTTGAAAAAAGAATTTGGGGACATTTGTTTATGTGGACTTTTGTCCTTGTTTTGGTGTGAGAAACCTACTCCCAAAGTTTGTAAAAGTATTTTTTATACACCCTGTATATATGTGCATAAAATTTGGGATATATATATATCTCGAATGAAGGCATTCTAGGCATGTGTAAGATGCACTGCAAAACTGCTTAAGACAAGTCATACATTCATTTTATAAGAAACTAAAAGAAAATCAGAGTATGTCTTCTACCTTTGATATTTAGATTTATAATTAATCGTGAAAATCATAAGCAGAGAGGATAAAATATAATTTAAATTGTCAATATACAGTGTGATGATGCAAATGAAAAATCTATACTGATCAGGGTGTGCATTGAGTATATCAGATTTTATTGCCTGCAGAAGAGGTACATTGCCAGATCTCATCGCACGTCGCCGACACACTATGTCAGATCTTATTGCATGTGGCAGGTAAACACTCAAATTTTATTCTATTAGTGAGTACTTTATGTCAGATTTTAATGTGTGTGGTGATCGCACACTGTCAGAATTTAATTTTATCAGACAGTCACACACTTAATGTTTCTAGAAAATTCACTGACATCAATTGCCTAATACAAATTTTATGCTTGAAACATTTATTTGCATAATAAAACCTGACACTGCATAGATACAAAAGGCTGCTAATATCTCAAATAACACACTTGCCAACTTTGTCTGAATATCAGATTTATATTTTTAGAAATGTTATCTTACTCTGGTCAAGAGCTTTTCAGCACCCTGTTATCTATTTTTATGCATATATAAATACATTGTTTGAAATTTACTGCATTTAAATAAAAGAGTGATCAGTGTCAGAGAGATGACTATTGCATGTGTGTGAGTAAAAATTACTGATAGAGTATATCTGTAAAAGGAAAAACAAAAGGAAAACTTACCTTAGCTGATGTATTTCATCCTCTGAGGGACTTTATCAAGGCAAAAAGAAAAGATCTTTTGACAAGTATTTATATACAAAAGCAATAATGTTATTAGTTTTTCAAATTTTTTGAGTCCAGGAATGTTTATAAATATTTATTAAGTTAGCAGAAATGTCAGGCAAACTATGGAAGACCAGAAGTGACACAATTCAATGTCAAATAAATGAAAGTGAGTAAGTGATATTCTTGAATTTTTGTTATTCAAATTCATATTTAAATAATTTTTGTTTGGGATTAATTTATGCATTATATATTTTGAATAACATAAGGTTATGGGTTTAAATGTTTTCTTTTAATTTTTAAACATTTTTTAGTCATGTATGTTGACTTAGGAAATTAGATTTTGGGAAGAACCCAAATGCAGATTTATATTTTAAGAATCCAAAGTGGCATTTTCAAGGTTTTTTTTTCCTTCTAAGAAAAAGTGTTCTGAAAGAATTACTAAAAGCCAGGATTCTTACATTTGCCTTGATAAAGTCTCTATAGCGACACAACAATAATTATATCAAGAAATCTACAGTTTAATGATGAAAATTACGTTTATTCTACACAAGAACAACTATTTTTTTTTCAACATTACCTTCTTGACCAATGCACTTAATTTAGTGATGATTACAAATCCCTTAGAAAAAGCTAAACAAAAGTTTCCTCCAAATCTACAGAATCATTAGAACATATTGAAGTCAAGCGTCTCAGGGAATTTTCATTTTAGAAAATTAAACGACACAGAATCAAATATTTTACCTCAGAGTCTTGTTAGCAAGTAAAAATTTAAAAAGCTTTCCGTAACCTGTCACTGAAAATATCAAAAAGAACAGTTTCTACAAAACTTTTTCCCTTTTATCTACAAATATTTTTATGTTACAGAAAACTAAAATCGTTTTTCATTATTACTGGAAAAATATTCTAACCATTTATAGTTAAAGAACTTGAGAAAATTTTTGCTCTCAATTTTTTAGTTTGTTTCTTTTCACAGGTTTACAATATTTTAAAGAATTAAATTTCTTCATAAGTGTCAAATCTTTGTTTCTTTAAATTCAGAAAGTTACGATTCCTTCCATTTAGTTAATTTATTTCAATTTTTAAAAAAAGGATCTCTCACCAAAAGATATTTACACATTGACAAACACATGAGAGCAATTAATTTTCTTTACAAATTGGCCTATGTTACTTTCAAGTATTGCCCAACAAGAAATATGAAACAAAAACATCCAAGAAAAAAACCAAAAAAATTGCAGAAAGCAGATGTCACCTTTGTGCTTCCATTTTTTCACAAAAGATTTCTAAAAAGCCATTTGAAATTATCCTCAGGGGGTAACGTGTATGGAAGTAAAAATTAAATTGAGAAAATAAAAAGTGACAAAAATGAAGAAAAATTCAAAAGAAATATCTGTGTGATTTTTCTTTGAAAAAAGAATATTTCTGGACTGAATTTGTTCAAAATCAGACATTTATCTAGCAAGATTTATTTTCACAAAGAAGTTGACAGACTTTCTTTTAATGGTGATAAGCAGAAAGAAGCTTTTTATAAAATTGTAAAAATGATTTTCATTGCAGACAAATAGATCAATCAAGATAATCTATTAGTAGGGTGCTGAAAAGTAAAGTTGTTGACATGAACAAGAAGCTCTTCCTCACAAAATAATCAAGCTTCGTCATTTAGTCAGATTATGAAAAATGTATAGGGTCCAAATCTTTTCACCCTGCCTTTGCACAAAGAATAAATATAGCTGATCACCAAATGTAATGTATTCCTGACAAAGGCCAGAGAATCTGTCTGTCCAAAAATATAGTGAATAAAAAGTCTAAAAATGTCTTTAATTGAGACAGTAACTTGAAAATTTGCAGGTATTTATTTATTTATTTCAATTTTATATTTATAAAGATTTGTTTTATATCTTCAAATATTTGAGTTTTTTAATTATTTCACCCCCAAGTAAGGTGAAACAGTCACTAAGATGTAAAAGGATTACTGAGAGTGAAAGAAACCAAGAAAACATTAAAGAAAGAATAACAAATGAACAGGATTGAACAAAACAAAAGATTCAATTCAAAATTTTGAACGTTGCATTTGATAGGAAAGAAAGACGCTGAAATAGAATTGCACAAATGAGAAGTGCAGAGAAAGAAATACTCAGAATACAATTTACCATTTAGCCATTTTAACAGTAAAAGAATAACGCTTCATTTCCAATTTATTATTACTAGCAGTATAGCCCAGCGTTGCTCGGGTGCAATGAAAGCTTTAAAACTAATCCATGGTCCTGGAGCTCAGACTCTTTTTGGCACGAAAGACTAAAAAGCAATAGTTGTTTCCTGTTAAAGAGAAACCGTAGACGGAAAGAAAAATGAATGGATGTAAGTCAAATTTTGATTTTCTGTTATCGATATCAAATAAGTTTTTTCGTCGTAAACTGAATTTTGAAGGCTAAATAAGTACTCTGAGTAAATGGTATCATGGCTGAGACTAAGAACTATAATTATACCTACTTAGAGCCAAACCCGAAGCAAAAACTAAAATAAAAGGGCTGAAAAAATACAGACATAGAGGCAGATAAACAGACACACACACAAACATCTTGCCTTTTATATATATATATATATATTATTGATTTTCTGCACTATTGTAAGAACTGCAACCTTGAAACTTCTGAATATCGTTTCTTATGTCTTTGTCTATGAGTGTATCAAATTTGATTAAAATCAGACCACTTCTTCTATAACCTGATTTTTTTCGATTATCAATTTTTATCATGGGGTACCTCGACACAAAACCTAGCTAAGAACACTCGCAGACACTTATAGTATACAACTGTGTAAATTTATAAGAAAATCAGTTCAGCCATTTTGGAGTCTATAGGTAACAGACATACACAAAGTTCCATTTATAAATAAGTTTAGATTAGATTTATATTTATATTTAGATACTTAAATTCAAAAAGTCTAGATACTAAAGAGGAAATTTCATCAGAACAACTACCAAGAAATGATTTTATAAAGAGGAAACATTTATGTTTATTAGCTTCTAATGTTTAATTTGATTTCTGAAATATTTACATTCTTGTATGTTGATCCATAAATTATTTGCTTTAATATTTTAAGGGTCAACATAAAATATCAAGAAAAATATTTTCTCGGTTCATGTAAAGCAGTAACATATGTTTATTTCCTGTTCCTAATTTGTTAAAAAAGAAATTGTTCTACAAATTAATTCCTGTATTGTTTGGGGATTTTAAGCAGTAGAGAAATATCCTTTCAACAGTTTGTTTTTTATTCTTATTCTTAAATTTACAATCAATAAAAATAAGCAATTTGTCTATCTTTAAATTTCTGTAAATTTAGTATCAGGATTTCATCTCAATAGAGCTGATCTATGGTATCTTAATATGTACTTGGCTAACCCTAAGAGATACGAAAGTAACCTTTGTGAGCATCAGATCATCAAAAGCTTGCTACCTCAGAGGGATGACCAAGAAGGTCATATCATAGTCACCATATTCAAAATTAATCCTCTGCAACAATATAAAAAAAGAAAGTCAATCCAGTTGTACGAAGGCTATACACAAACAAGGAAAGTTTTAAAATTGCCAGACTGAGAAAGAAGACAGAGTTCCTCACATTCTCATTAAAAGAATATTGAATGTTCCAAGAAAGTCAAAATAAAAAACCAATAGCAACATTAATTTGACAGAGAAGAGAAATGGATGAACAATAATTTTACACATGAAATATTTAGCCTCGTATCTTTATCAAACATTACTTACATTATACAATAATAAATATTCTAAACAAAGCCTTCATTAGAAGTGGAAACAGAAATGCCAATTTCAGTTACATGTGAAAGACCAATGTTATTCAATGTTGAATTGGTTTTCTTCTCATCAATATCTCAGATTTAATCGTTAGTCACAATAAGCTTTCAAAGATAATTTCTTCACAGAACCCTATCGAACAACCTTGGGGACAAAGTCACTTTGGTTTGAAGGGATTTATCCCAATTGGCCTGGTCATAATTTTTAATCGAACATTTCTACTTTGTTTCAAAATGTCATTCATCAAAAACTGTACATTCAACTAACCGAATATATTTGCCATCTATTCATTTTTTTTTTATTCAACCCAAATTTGTACGTATAATTCAATATTCGCCTCAATAGATTCACATTTCCATTTTATTCTGGCCTATTCCTTCAGTCAGATTTTTTTCTGTGAAATTTCAATTTAAAATAGTTTCAGTATCATTGTACTCAGAATGCAAGAAGTTTATTGAAATAGTTAATTAGTTGTTTTGTTTTTATGGCATATCAACTTCGGCGGGTCATTTATTGCCAACTAAATTTTATTTATTTATTGCTGGTAATACCTTTTTCTTTCAACAATTTATTGTTGTTTTTATATAAGTTTTGTGTCTAGTAATACTTTTTTTCTTTTCATGTATCAAGATTCATTAGGATTTGTTTTTTAAGGGCAGGGTCCCCAAGTCCTACTCTTGTTATTTAACCCATAACTGGAGGGAAGGGAAGGATTAATACCTTTCCCTAGGGTACCAGTGCTTAAGTGAATGCAGGGTATTCAACTGGAATTCAAACTCGGCTCACCGATTTCTCTTTCCCAGCCGATATCCACTGCACCACAATGCACATCTGTCACTAAACGCTTACAGCACCTGGTATTCCCAAGCGATCACCCAACTAAGAACTGACCAGGCTTAACCTTGCTTAACTTCGGTGATCGAGCCAGAACCGGTGTATTCAATGTGATATGGTCGTAAGCCTTCATTGAAATAATTTAATAGATTTTTTAACACATATTATTTAACCTGTCAAGTTCTTTTTGCAGCTGCAATTCAGTTTTATTTCTAAAGTCACTAAATAAGACTAAAACATTTTTGTAGATTTTAAGCTTTCAAAATTCTTTTACATGTTATTTGCACAATTTCTTTCCCAATTTTCATATCTTCTTCCTTGATCAAAACATCAAACACATTGACACAAGTTTCCTATCAGATTTTCAACAATTTAAAAACGTTACAGTTTTAAATTATTATCGTCAATCCAGAATTTTGAACTGCTCATTTGAATAATGATCAGTTATTGCTCACCCTGTTTCCACGGAGTCTAAGTCTGTACTAACTGAACCAGAGATTGAACTCTCCATCATTGTCACTAAATATATAAACCAATGCTTTAATCAACTAGGCTATCATTCTGTGGGACAATACTGAGTCTAGAATTTGTAGCATTGAACCTTATGTTCTCATTGCCACTTCTACTGCTGAAGTTTACCTGGATTGACACACCTAAAAATAACTGAAGGATACAATGACTGAAATGGTTCCTCTTCTTCAATCCTTTGTAATATAAAATTCTTTTAAGAAAGTCATTTTTGTCTGAGCACAATCTCTAGTTAAGACAGTCTTTTCTTTTTGTACACTACCTATCTTCTTTTTCTCTCACAATATCTTAGCTGTTCATTCTGATAATCTTTGTTTAATGCCAAAACTGTTGCTTATATAAAATGAAAAATGAAAAGGTCATTTGTAAAAAGAAAATTAAAGAATGTTTTTAAACAACACCAACAACAGCACATTTTACAACAGATGAAACATCTCTGAAGGCAAATAATGTCAAGTGCATTTTAGGTTTGTCTCAGTCTTAGGCACAGAGTAAAATGCCAATGTGTCAGTATTATCAACTTTTTTTTTCTTGTTCGACAGGCAAGCAAAAGGAAAAAAAATATTCGAAAAGTCCGAAATAGTTACCTAAAACAAGTGAAGATGCTAGAGAACATCACAGCCAAAATATTCTGTTAGAAATTGCAAAGATCAGAGAATTAGTCCATAATGAATGACTGTAGAATTTAAATGTCACTTACCTTTCTATCCATTGAGTCTACGGGCATTGAAGTAGAGACTCTGGTATCATAATGTTTATACTTGGGAAGTCGGTCCCCAACACTGTCACCATCGGTAGTATTCCGTGATCGGAAATTATCGGGCTGGCTAGCAGAGCCTCTGCTACTGCCACTAGCAGGTGAAGTCTCATTTTGTCTGGAATGGTCTGGGGATTTAATACCTTCCTGATGCCCAGCATCTGTACAAGATCCTTTCCGAGACAAATCGAGAGGATTCATTTTACTTCCAGAGATGCCTTCAGATTTTTCGTTATCCAATGAAGAATCCACAGAATTCTTATTTAAGATAGATCCACTGGTATCATTCCCTGATCCACGACCGTCCTGAAAATAACAAATCAGGTTAAATTTAAACAAGGGAAAAGCACATAAATGACTTGTAACCCTAAAGGGTTACTGCATGAGCAACCACAAAAATGGAGGTTGGGAATAATAGTATATCAACAGGTACAAGTCTCAAATGCTGCATTAAGTAGATACACTGCGAGTGAATTGCTAAGTATAATCTCTACTACACTACTGCAATAGTGTCCACATATTTAGGAGGATAAAAACATTCCGTTCTTGTATACAGGTAGGTATACAACAAATTGCTTAAAAAATTTATTTCTTTACTAAAAGTGACATGATTTTACTAAAACATATCCATTAAGCCACTGTATAAAATTAAATTTCAACATTATTAAAATAAATTACATGAAAATGAAATCACAAGTGCTTAAAGGACGATGCTTATTTTGATAAGCGTAGAGCATGTTAGGTATCAAATTGACAAAGTCTTTGGTGATCTTGTGACTTAATAAGAAATATCATCGTCAGTCCTATGACTGAATGTGGCTGTAAGATCACTGACCACACCTGATCAGTACCTTCAGTTGTGCAATTGTCTGGGTATCTGTGAATGATCTCTTAGTCCATTCACTGATGTTGTCAATCCATTTTTTCTCTGATTTTTTTTTTTTTTTTGCCTAAGGTAGTATCTTGTGGGGATAGCAAAAATAAGATTGTTAGCACATATGACATGTCCACCCCATTTCAACTTTCTTTTCTTGATGGTGGTTATGACATCTTCCAATGGGCCTGTTTCTTGTCTGATGGTGTCTCACACTGTGTCACTTGTAAAGCAGTCTAACTAAGAGATGATTAGTATTTCATTTCTGATGAATGGATTCTTTGCTGTAACTAACAGATAATAAAAAAATCCGTGGGAGAGGCATGGTCATCTATGTTCTGAAGGGATATGGCTTTAAAGAAAAATATTCTAAAAGACTGTAGCAGATAATCACCAAAATAATCTTAGTGCTGAAATGTTGAATTTAAAGGGTTTAACCACAGACTGGTTGAATTTAAATGATTTAATCACAAGTGATCGAATTTAAAGGGTTTAACCACAAACTGGTTGAATTTAAATGATTTAATCACAAGTGATCGAATTTAAAGGGTTTAACCACAAACTGGTTAAATTTAAATGATTTAATCACATGTGATTGAATTTAAAGGGTTTAACCACAAAGTGGTCAAATTTAAGGATTTAATCACCAGATTCTACTATTTTTAGAAAGGTTGAAACTAAAGAATTTAACCACCAAACTGAGCTAAATTTTGCCTCAGATTAGTTTGAGTCAATCTTATCATTCAGTTTTCATGTTGTCTTGAAAAGCAAGAAAAAATAAATTTTCAATTGTCAAAAGTTTAAAAAAATTTGCTGACAGAATTCTTAGAATTTAAAAAAAAGAACCTCAATATCAAAGAACCTAAGAAAAATTTCAATTCTGTCATTTCCCAGAAAAAATAATAAAAGGCAAATACCCTTTGTCAACATGATGAAATTAACTTTTCCTTTTGTAAGAATAATTTGTAGCTAAAATCAAGTACATAATTTAAATTAAAGAATCAAATTAAAGCATTGCAATAAAAGACACTATCTCATTTTGACACTTTCTTTTGAAATCCCTGTGCAAAAGTCAGAAGGCTGACTTTCCCTTCTCCATTTTCACATTTCCTGCCATATAAAAACTCCAAATGCAAACATCAAGATAAGATAACCTTATTTCTACTCACTCAGGCATACGATATAAATAACACACAGAGGACAAAAACAAAATACACACAAACACTTGAATAAATGTCAAATCCTCAAAATTTAAGAAAATTTCCATAAAATCACATAAACAAGTTAATCTATTTTTTCCAAGAAATTTCCAAAATTTTAAATGATGGGTTTTTTTTTCTTGGAAAAAAATATGAAAACAGTTCTATAAATGAGTGACAATAAAAAACTGATTATTTACATGATTTTCAGATTTTACATATTTTTTATATTTTGTCCTTAAAATCAGTTACGATGATAAGGATTTCCAGAAATATCGACCAGAAGAGACACAATGTCGCTCCAGTCAAGAATAAAACGTAGATACCTTTTATGATGAACTTGTATAGTAACAGTGTTAAGAAAAATAGGAAAGAAACCCCCCCCATTAATAATAAAAAAGGCAATAAGAGCTGCTGGACTCGAGAAAGCTCTTTTCCTGAAAAAAATATTTTTAGAGAAAGATTTCATAAATTTCAACTGAAAGTAGTACAAACTGCTTGGTCAATGAATTTCAAATGTTTCCTTATAAAGAAATGGCTAAGATTATCATCATTAAGAAAATATAGTCTTTGGAAGGGTTTGAACATAGATCCTCTTATCTAAATCTAAACTATTTTATAAATGTGTGTGTGTGTGTGTCCGTTACAGCTGAACCAATTTTCTTGAAAATTTACACAGTTGTACTATAAGCATCTGCGAGTGTTCTTAGCTAGGTTTTGTGTCGAGGTACCCCCGATAAATATCGAAAACTGATAATCGAAAAAAATCGGGTTATAGAAGGAGTGGTCCGATTTTAATCAAATTTGATACACTCATAGACAAAGACATAAGAAACGATATTCAGAAGTTTCAAGGTTGCAGTTCTTACAATAGTGCAGAAAATCAATAATATATATATATATATATATATATATATATATATATATATATATATATATAAAAGGCAAGATGTTTGTGTGTGTGTCTGTTTATCTGCCTCTATGTCTGTATTTTTTCAGCCCTTTTATTTTAGTTTTTGCTTTGGGTTTAGCTCTAAGTAGGTGTAATTGTAGTTCTTAGTCTCAGCTATGATACCATTTACTCAGAGTACTTATTTAGCCTTCAAAATTCAGTTTACGACGAAAAAACCTTATTTGATATTGATACCAGGAAATCAAAATTTGACTAACATCCATTTATTTTTCTTTCAGTCTACGGTTTTAACTGGAAACAACTATTGCTTTTTAGTCTTTCCTGCTAATGTCCAAAGAGTTTGAGCTCCAGGACCATGGATTAGTTTTAAAGCTTTCATTACACCCAAGCAACACCGGGCTATACTGCTAGTAGAGGAGAAATGTCTGTAGAGCCTTGTAGGCTTTGAGATTGCATAACTATGAAGGCATACAAATGAATATGCTGCAAAAGAAAATATACACTGTTGATAAGACTGTGTAGTTTAGAATTTAAATATTTTTACTTCTAACTGGAATATGAGACAAAATAAAAATGTCTTTAATATAACAAACAGATTTTTCAGATAAAATTCAATGCTTTGTAAATATCTTTATCCTGTCTTTTGAGACATGATCACCCAAGCATGTATCATGTATGGCACTTAACTGACTGTTGATGTTTAACAAGAATTTACATTTGAAAGGAACTTAAATTTATTTGATGTGTTTTTAAAAAATGACTCGTTTACCAATATCATAGACATGGGTAATAGTTTTCTGAGGGACAACAAATATTGAAATCAGGACTTCATTAATGATCTCCTGATCAAAAACAAAAAGAATCCAGCAACATCAATGTGTCAATTAGATGCTGAACTAAAAGAGAACTCTAAAACCATCAGTATGGTTCTGCATGACATCCCAGACGTTTAACATGTACCAGAATATCAAGGCATCACTTCACAGAATTCATGTCTGAAGCAAGGAACTACTAAGTTCCTCAAGAATCATGAGTTCACTGTTAAAATATTCTCTGACAAGAATATCTTCACAATGAAAATGATTTTGAATTATCAAACTGACTTGTACCCTCGGAGTCAATAATTGAGGTGAAGAGCACCTTCAGGGACAAATATCAATATTTGTCTATACTTCTGAGATAAGATATTATTTACATTGTTCGGACTGTTGACCTCATTTTTATTACCATATTGACAACATTTTGATGGTCGTACACTTCGGCCTTCTTCAGGTGATTGGAATTTCAAGTAAAACTCTTTATTTCAATCACTGGTTGTGTTTGCAGCTGTTGTCATCTTCAACAGATATAAGATACCTCCATATAAGATACAAGATACCTCCATACATGGTTTGAGTAGCGAGTTTGATTCTCACAGGAGACCATATGATTATAGAATTGCATCCAAAATTAGCAACCCTCAGTAAATAATGATTGGTATGAAGTCAAATTGGAGTTACTCGTGCTTTTTTTCATCACCATTCAGATTGTTAAACTTAAAACAAAATTGAAATTTAGCAGTGTACCTTGTTTTGAAAAGTGTTTTTATATTACTTTACATGTTTATATGATCTTTCCATACCGACTGTGAATAAGTTGGAATTCAAAAGCACTACCAAATCAAATATATTTACTAAATGTTGCAATGATTTGTGACAAATATGAATTTTTCAATTTTTCACAAAATATTTGTTACAAACTAAATTAACAGATATTTGTGTCTGAAGATTTCAAGTGATCAGTCAGTCAGTCAAGTGCCCTACGTGATACACGCTTGGGCAATCATGTCTCGAAAGACTGGGAAGAAGATTATCCCGCAGTAGGTTGCCATTGCTTTCTGCAGTAGACTGGTTGCCGACCAAGGCTATAGAACCCAATCTGTCCTATTATTTAACCCATAACTGGAAGGAAGAGATGGATTAATACCTTTCCCAAGGGTATTTGCACGTAAGTGAATGCAATGAATTCAGCTGGAATTCGAACTCGGCTCCCCGATTTATCGTTCCGAGCCGATATCCACTGCGCCACAACACACATACAGGTTCGTTTTGTAAATAAAATGTCAACAAAATCAGTAAGCTTTCAAAGTTGACTTAAATTTCTTCACAGCTAATAAAATATTTGGAAAATGTTTCAATCAAAAACATCAAACTCCAAATGTCAGAAAGGAACAATGTAGGGAAAACAAAAAAAAATCAAGCAGACTTTTAAAGCAGCCAGTTTTCTAAATCAAATCAGACATTAAGAAAGTACAGAAAAGCATGAAATAAATATCAATAATTTTCTTTAATTGAAAACAATTTTGATATACAATTTGTTTATTTCAGTCAAGTCTACTAAATTGTGTGTTGGTACATTCCTCTCTTTATTAAGGTTATCAACCATTTTCTCTCTCTTAACATTCTTTGAGAAAAAGCCAGGGTTCCTTACACCTAAGCTCACATCAAAAGAGAAAGGCAAATATTTGGCATCAAAATATTTCATCTTTATTTTTTTCTTTTTCTTCTGCAGTTTTGATTCTCAAACAGAAGACAAAAATCGGAGAAAGTAGATGATTGCATAAGATCTTATTTTTGGTAAAAAAAATGTTAAATCATGGAAAGTAGGAAGAGGAAGAGAGAAATGGAGAAGTAAATAATATTTAAGAGAGGAGTAAATGGAAATAATATATAAAATGGAGGGAGAAAAATTGTGGTAAAAGGAAGAGGAAAGAGAAAAAGAAAACAAATGAAGAATAAAGAGAGGAGAAGAAAAAGATTTGTAATAAAAATATGTCAACAAGGAGAAATTAAGAGTGTATAGCCACATAACGAAGACAAAAATGAAGAGGAAAGAAAAGCAAAGGAAGCTTAAGAGAGAAAAGAAAGAAATAATGAAGGCAAAAAAAAAAAATGATGAACAGAAGGAAAATAATAAATAAAGAATTATAAACTGGAGAAAAGAACGAAAACAAAAGAGAGAAAAGAGAAGAAATTGGAAATAGAAAAACAAAGAAAGGATTAGAGGGGAAAAAACTAGAGAGAAAGATGACATGGGTAGAGAGAGAGAGAGAGAAGAGGTGAAAGAGTAAAGATAATCTGGAAGAATAACGAGGAAGATCAAAATACAAGGAGTTGGGGTAAATGAAAGAGAAAAAAAGAATGAAAAACAGAAAGAAAGATAAAAAAAGAAAATAGATAAAATGAACAGAAGAATGAAAAAGAATGAAGAAAGTGAAAGAAAAAAAGAAAGTGAAAGAAAAAGCTAAGTGAAAGAAAGAATAAGAATGAAAGAAAGACACTCAAGAGAAGGATTATAAATAGTTGAAAGTCAAGAAATGAAATCAGATAAAGAAAATGAACAGAAAAAAATAACTTTTTAAAATCAAAAACAAAAAGTGTGGTGAGGGAGGTAAATGGTAAGAAGCCTACCCCCCCCCCCATCAGAAATACCCACTTCTCATACAGACACCAAAAGAAACATTAATGCTAATTTTTTTAAATTTATACATTGAGATTTGCCAACAGAATAATGTTGTCATCACAGTGGTGATCATATGAAGTTCTCAGTCTTTGTTAAATTTATTTTTAAAAGATCAGATTTCAACTTTTCGTGTTAATGAATAGGCATCTTGTACGAAAAAGACGGGTATGAAAAGACAAAGCCAAGTAAATTATTTTCCTCATTAGACTTTTTTGCACTTCCATGTTTACATAAATATCGAAATACAAAGAGGCCCAAAAGGCACCAGTTTTAATAAGAAATCAACAGAAGTACTTGAAAAATTTTGAACAACCGATGTAGACAAAAATATTTAGGAGACACTATGTTCAATATTTACCTGAAGATATTTTTAGGCATTGCCAACTTTGACATAAGGTCATGGAACAATCAGTACAGATTGACCTTAAAATGTTTTGGAAAATTAATTATCATTCTAGACGTGTTTGTACGACATGCACTGGAAAAAAGCTCAAGAACCAACGAGCGGAATGATTTTGATACAAAAACCGAGATGAGAATCGATATTCTAGAAAACAATCAAAAGAATTCAGTCTTACCATTAACAATTGTGTTACGTCCAAAAAGTAACAATTTTGAGTGAATATTTCGAGTCTTTGCATAGAATCACTTTTCTCTTTGTATTTTTACTGTACAAATATTTTAATTTTTTAAATTAAGAAATTTTCTTTAAATATCTTATGTTCTGAATTATTTCAACATTTTGCCAGGCTGAGAAGCTGACACGTAAATGATTTTAAGCAACTGTGAACTGAGAGAAGACAAAGTCAAAACTAATGTCACCTTTTCTAGATACAAAAACGTTTTCTAATCCAGACACTTGCTAATGTATAAAGTCATATAAAGAACATACAATCTGAAATCAATTCTAGTTTCATTTTTTTTTTACCATTTTAACTACTCAACCTATCCTCAACCCACAAACACACACACACAGCTGCAATATCAGAACAAAAATAGAGATAAGGCAAAGTGACATTTTGGTATCATCCAAATTCTCTGACTGATTTATAGAATGAAAAAGGAATCAGAAAACATGAAATAGTAAAGGTAGAATAAAGAGAAATGATAAAAACAATCAACAATGAGGAATCATGGCAAAATGGAGGATCTTCTGATCTTGAAACCTTGCCACCCAACAGTTTCACATTTTACTTCTGGTCTCATATCTGACATTCTTGCTCGTAGATATTGCGTCAGTCAGTTCTTATCTTCATACCCAGGCCAACAATTCATTGACTGGCATTTTGCCAACTCTGTTGTGGCTGATAGTGAGAGAAGGAACCGAGTCTGATGGCAGACAATTCTTGTCCAAAACTTTGGTTTTGAGTAACAGCGCAGATATTTAACATCGAACCAATTTGCCCAAGACAATATGCACATTGCATTAGGCACAAAAGAAAAGAACTTCACTTTGTAACAATTTGGAAAAAACACAGATTTTTAATAAAACTAATGGACTTGATCTAAATACATTAAGCAGATTATCTTACCTGTGACTGCTGAAAAGTTGATGAAAATTCAACAAATACTGTTATTTTTACTTAACATTATAAAATGAAACATTCCTAATCATTCATTTGTATACCCTTCACCACCACTATTTTCCATATATATATATATATATATATATATATATATATAGGCTGATTGAAAAGTACCTCCCTATTTTATGTATGAGTGGCCAGCAAGGAATCCTGAATTAACACTATGACTATTTTCTTTGAGGTTTTTTAAACAAGCAAGTGTATCATAACAACCCACGACTTTGGAGGGCTTGAAAGGTGAATACAAGAAGTTATGTCTTTCATACCACAAGAGTTCTTGGTGAAATCAGTTGACACAATTACTGGCTAACTCAAGAAGCTAATAGCAAAATCTGGTGCCTATATCAAATTTTAAATAAAACCTCATGCTAAACACTTTCTTTGCATATCCATTTCTTGAAAAAATTATTGTTAATAAATAAAAGTATTTCAAAATGTGGAGTTACTTTACAAGCACTTTGTGTGTGTGAGTGTGTATATATATATATATATATATATATATATATATATATAGAGAGAGAGAGAGAGAGAGAGAGAGAGAGAATGCTTATTTTTCAAGCCAATGAAGCCCTTCACATTTAGTGATATATGTTCTTCCTGCCCAACTTAGCCTTTACACTGTACAAAATTTAGCAAATATCCAAAAATGCTTGTTGGAATAGTGCCAAATAGAAATAAGAGGAAAGCAGAGTAAAAATGGAGGAACATTGAAAAGATGTGTGGGTTAAGAGAAACAAAAAAAGAAAACAAAAAAAGCAGAAAGAAAAAAAAACACCTATGATCATATTACTGCAATATTGTGTTTACAAAGCTACTTGAAGATTTTTAAGTCTATACACCAAACTCGAGTGTTGTCAAATAGTAGATGAGTTAGCACAGTGATTTTTTTTTAAAGAAAGAAATAGCAGATGCCAATAAATATCAATTCGGCTTTTCAAACATACTTCTAAAATTTTTAACTTCTTAACCTATTTGAATAAGTTTTTATGATGTTTGTGATTGTAAGAACATTTGAGTTTCTTTCAAAGCCCTGTCTCATTTTGCACCATTTTTTTAGATGGGCAATAATAACAAGGTCTTCGTTTGAGTAAATTTAACTTGTCCATATTTTGCTTCTGCTCAACAATTCCTTTTTTTAAATCTATGACTGATAAAATTTTGAACTAACTTAAAAAAATCATGTCTTGTGCATTTATCAAACATTATCAGAGATGACTCATTAACATCAAAGACTAAACAAAACTGTTAAGAAGACTGTTGCTAAAATGACTGAGAAATGTGAAGACTAGAAATTAAAAAAAGTGGGGAGTAAGCAAATTGGCAAGTGAAGAAGTGAAGAATGGGATGACAAAAAATAATGTTATAGCAAATATGACATGGAATGAAAACTTCTGAGAGGGCAAATGACGTTTTTTTAAGCAAAATCTTCAAATGACTTTTCTGAAGCATTAATGGTATTCTGCAATAAAAGAGAAAAAAAGTGACTGAAAAGAGATAGAAAAAAAATTAAAATTAAAGAAAAGAAAATAAGAGAAAAAGGCAAAAAGAAAAAGAGGCAAAAAAAGAAAAAAGCAAAAGGAAAAAGAGGCAAAAAAGGAAAGAAGCAAAAGGTGAAAGAGGCAAAAAGAAAAAGAGGCCAAAAGAGAAAGAGGTGAAAAGAGGAAGAAGCAAAAACAAAAAAGAGGCAAAACAAAGAGGGTAAAAGAGAAAAAGGCAAAAAGAAAAAAAAACAAAAAGAGAAAGAGCCAAAAAGAGAAAAAAGCAAAAAGAGAAAAAGGCAAAAACAAAAAAAGGCAAAAAAAGAAAAAGAGGCAAAAAGAGAAAAAGGAAAAAGAGAAAAAGGAAAAAAGAGAAAAAGGAAAAAAGAGAAAGTGGCAAAGAAAAAGAAGGAAAAAAGAGAAAGAAGCAAAATAAGAAAGAGGCAAAAACAGAAAAAGGCAAAAACAGAAAAAAAATCAAAAACAGAAAAAGGCAAAAACAAAAAGGAGGCAAAAACAAAAAGGAGGCAAAAAGAGAATGAAGAAAAAAGAGGAAGGGGAAAAAGAGGAAGAGGCAAAAAGAGAAAAAAAGGCAAAAAGAGAAAGTGGCAAAGAAAAAGAGGCAAAACAAGAAAAGAGCAAAAAGAGAAAGAGACAAAAAGAAAAAAAGGCAAAAAGAAAAAGAGGCAAAAAGAAAAAGAGGCAAAAAGAAAAAGAGGCAAAAAGAGAAAAAAACAAAAAGAGAAAGAGGCAAAAAGAGAATAAGGCAAAAAGAGAAATAAAGAGAAAAAGGCAAAAAGACGAAAAGGCAAAAAGAGAAAAAGGCAAAAAGACGAAAAGGCAAAAAGACAAAAAGGCAAAAAGACGAAAAGGCAAAAAGACGAAAAGGCAAAAAAAGAGGCAAAACGAGAAAAAGAGAAAAAAGAAAAAAAGGCAAAAAGAGAAAGTGGAAAAGAAAAAGAAAGAAGCAAAAAGAGAAAGTGGAAAAAGAGAAAGAAGCAAAATAAGGAAGAGGAAAAAAGAGAAAGAGGCAAAAAGAAAAAGAGACAAAAAGAGAAAAAAAGAGAAAAATGCAAAAGCGAAATAGGCAAAAGCGAAATGGACAAAAAGCGAAATAGACAAAAAGAAAAAGAGGCAAAAAGAGAAAAGGGCAAAAAGAGAAAGAGGCAAAAAGAGAAAGAGGCAAAAAGAGAAAGAGGCAAAAACAAAAAAGAGGCAAAACAAAAAAGAGGCAAAACAAAAAGTGAAAAAGAGAAAATGGCAAAAACAAAAAAAAGGTAAAAAGAAAAAGACACAAAAAGAAAAAGAAGCAAAAAGAAAAAGAGGCAGAAAGAAAAAGAGGCAAAAAGAGGAAGAGACAAAAAGAAAATGAGACAAAAAGAAAAAGAGGCAAAAAGAGAAAAAGGAAAAAAGAGGCAAAAAGAGAAAAAGGAAAAAAGAGGCAAAAAGAGAAAAAGGAAAAAAGAGAAAAAAAGAGAAAAAGGCAAAAAGACAAAAAAAAGAGAAAAAGACAAAAAGACAAAAAAAAGAGAAAAGGCAAAAAGAGAAAAAGGCAAACAGAGAAAGAGGCATAAAGAGAAAGAGGCAAAAGGAAAAATGAGGCAAAAAGACAAAAATGCAAAAAAGAAAAAGAGGAAAAAAAAGAGGCAAAAAGAGAAAAAGGCAAAAGTAGAAAAAGGCAAAAAGAAAAAGAGGCCAAAGGGGAAAGGGGAAAGACAAAAAGGGAAAAAGGCAAAAAGAAAAAGGGAAAAAGGCAAAAAGAGAAAAAGGCAAAAAGAGAAAAAGGCAAAAAGAGAAAAAGGCAAAAAGAGAAAGAAGCAGAAAGAAAAAGAAGCAGAAAGAAAAAGAAGAAGAAAGAAAAAGAGTCATAAAGAGGAAAAGGCAAAAAGAGAAAAAAGCAAAAAGAAAAAGTGGCAAAAAGAGAACGAGGCAAAAAGAGAAATAAAGAGAAAAAGGCAAAAAGAGAAAGAGGCAAAAATAGAAAAATGCAAAAATAGAAAGAGGCAAAAAGCGAAAGAGGTAAAAAGAGAAAAAGGCAAAAAGAGAAAAAGGCAAAAAGAGAAAAAGGCAAAAACGAGAAAAAGGCAAAACGAGAAAAAGGCAAAACGAGAAAAAGGCAAAACGAGAAAAAGGCAAAACGAGAAAAAGGCAAAACGAGAAAAAGGCAAAAAGAGAAAAAAGAGTAAAAGGCAAAATGAGAAAGAAGCAAAAAGAAACAGAGGCAAAAAGATAAAGAAGCAAAAAGATAAAGAAGCAAAAAGAAAAAGGCAAAAGGAAAAAGAGAAAGAGGCAAAAAGAGAAAAATGCAAAAAAAGTGGCAAAAAGAGAAAAAGGCAAAAAGAAAAAGATGCAAAAAGTGAAAGGTATAAAGTCATTGTCTGCACCGGATCACACCTAATCATCATACTTTCTCTCTATTCTCTTTCTCCCCCACTGGCAGTAACAACAGCAAAGACGAATGTGAGGGCCCAGCCAACTCCTGAAAATTTGTGAGTACAAGTCACAGAAGAGTGAGTGGTGATGGATACAGTGGGGCAAGTCAAATTCTGATAGCACATTAAAGATCTTCTTTATGTTGATGATTTGACTCAAAAACCTCGGTCACAAACCCTGGATTTTCTTACACCAAGAAAGATGATTTGCAGCAACAGTTTCCCAAGTCTCAGGATCAATGTTGGCCTGTGTCAGAGATGCCTTCAACTGATTGTTGAAGTGTCATCATGTCTTCTGCTTAGCCTCTTCCCACACGTAAGTACTCCAAAACAGGATGATACGTGATAATTGAGTGAAACACATTCTGGACATGTAACCTACCCAGCAATGGTAATGTTCAAGGAGGGTAGCCTCAATGTTGGGAAAGATGGCTGAGAGCAAAGGATTCTCCGGAGCTTTGTTTGCTGGAATCAATCCCAAATTAAATACAACAGAGTGAAAATGAATGCCAAATAATCTATTGGCTGAAAGGTTATGATAAAATCAGAAATTATGATAACTTGTCACACACACACAAAGTTCCATTCATAAATAAGTTTAGACAGATGTTCTATTTATTTACATTATTCACATTCAGACTGTAGTCCTCATCTTTGTCGTTATTATCCAATCATTTTGGCCATTGTACCTCCTGGATTTCACCAGTTGAAAAATTTAAAAAGTAGTATAACTTGAAAGAAATGGAAAAGTTTAAAAAGCAAGACATCTTCCAAAAGTATGTAAAAATAATATAACCTTACCCCCAAAAATTTGTTATATGACCTTAAATGATCCCATAAGGATTGATAGGTCGTTAAACCTCAAAACAAACAAAACCTTCTGGCTTTCTTCAGGTGTTACGGAAAAAATACTTTATTTAATCAATGGGTTTAGCTTTTTTTTCCCTTGTTCCGCTGTCCATGTCTGGCGATGCCTCATCTTGTTCTCTTTTAGTTCTGCTCAGTTATTGTTTGTCCTGTTTTCACCGAGTCTCAGTCTGCACGACTCATCCCAGGGATTAAACTCACAATTTCTATCTCACTACATTCAATTTAATTCACCAGGCTATTAAAACAACATAAGATCGAGCATGTGAGCAATGATGAGGTTTTGAAAAGGATGAAAATGAAAAGTAAATTAACACTGAGCATCAGGAAGAGACAGCTAAAGTTCCTTGGCCATGCAGTGAGGAAGGAGGGCTTGGAGAACCTGATATTAACAGGCCAGATAGAGGGGAAAAAGAGACAGAGGAAAGCAACGGATAACATATTTGAAGGACCTGATCAGGTGGAAGACAGAACAAGGGTTGCATGGTGCAACAGGAGAAAGCGTGCTAAGAGCCACCAGGGACAGGGAAACGTGGAAAGCCATGATTGCCTACGTCCTGAAGGGACATGGCGCCTAAAAGAAGAAGAAATAAATGGCAACACTTCATGTCAGGGATCTTATACTGAAGCATTAAGTAACATTTAAATTCTTCAAATTTACAAATGTGTGTGTTGTCATTTCAGTACTAGGTTCTTCATTTAGAATACAATGGGCGTTTTTACCAATGTAAGATAGTCGAGAAATACTAATAATTGATGAAATGGACTCTATCAAAGTTAATAATAGGAGTAATATCTGACTGAAATTGTCTGGATAGTTAAGCTAATAGCTAGAGATATTATTCTTAGAAGCATTTTCCAAGTAAATAACCCTTGCTTCTCTGAACTATTAATTCAATTTAAAATCTTCTAGATTAGAGAGTATGACAACCATAGAAATGAAATGACATGACAAATGAGAAAACTAAATAAATAAATAAAACCTATCTTATTTTTCCAAAGGAAAAACTTAAAAGAATTTTTTTTAAAATCCAAATGAGAATCAAAATCAAACTTTGTTTTTTCTATTCAATGTATCCGTTACCTATAGACTCCAAAACGGCTGAACCGATTTTCTTGAAAATTTACACAGTTGTACTATAAGCATCTGCGAGTGTTCTTAGCTAGGTTTTGTGTCGAGGTACCCCCGATAAATATCGAAAATCGATAATTGAAAAAATCGGGTTATAGAAGGAGCGGTCCGATTTTAATCAAATTTGATACACTCATAGACAAAGACATAAGAAACGATATTAAGAAGTTTCAAGGTTGCAGTTCTTAAAATAGTGTGGAAAATTGATAATATATATATGTATAAATCGATACCAGGAAATCAAAATTTGACTTACATCCATTCATTTTTCTTTCAGTCTACAGTTTCACTTTAACTGGAAACTTTTTAGTCTTTTGTGCCAACGCCCAAAGAGTCTGAGCTCCAGAACCATGGATTAGTTTTAAAGCTTTCATTACACCCGAGCAACGCCAGTAAATTGAATAAATCAATCTTTGATTTTTACTTCTTCCTGTTGATTTAACATTTCTGATTAATTTTCAAATATACTTTGATCGTTTGTCAGAAAACTTGTCTGTTAAAATAATCATTATTCAAACTGAAATCCAGTTTCTTTGAATCAATAAAATAAATTCATTCCTTTAAAATATCATTCTGAAGCAACATTTTAAAAAAAGCATTAAAAGTTTTTTTTTCTATCAATCCATATTAATATTCACAAAACAAATAAACAATTTTAATCAATCAAATGCTTCGATTTCATATTTAGTTAACTTAATTGCATGCATTTTTTTCATTGTTTCAGCCAGTATTTCTCTCTTGTTGACTTCATCACTTAACAATCCCTTTATTTCTTCTTGATTATTTACTTTCTTAGACAGCCATTCCTCTGCCACATGAATCTTATCACTCAATTAACTGTTATTTATGTTTCTCTCCTTACAACTAAAATTAACTCAGTTCAATTATTTAAAGAACAACTTTTTATCAACTTTTTTAAAATATTTTTTGCTAATTTTCAGATAATTATATCAAACATATCTTCTTGATCCAATTACGCTGTAAATTTTAACTTGATATGAAATGCAGAAATATACAAGTATTTTGATATGTAGTTTCTTTCAAATGCAGATATACTCTTGAATAAGAGATGATTAAAATATTCTTTTGGTTGTTGAAATTTATAGGACACAGTGAGGACAGAAAACCTAGAAAATATGATACTGACAGGGCAAGAATGACAGGGTAAAGTAGTTACTTGCTACATACATATCAAGCATGTTTAAATGGATGTTAGAACAGACATTGAGAGAGATGACAAAAAGACAAGCCAAACTCAAGGCTACAAAGAAAAAGAAATGGTGGAGAGTCATGTGATCCACATCCTGATGAGACATGATATATAGATGAAGAACAAAAGATTCACAGTCATTAGATTTTAAAATGGTTCTGTCAAATTTGTCTATATTCTCTCTCTCTCTAGATAGATAGATAGTGCTAAATTGCATTGATGCTTAGTGCCATGATTTCAGTTTTTTCAGTTGTTTAATAGGAGAAATGCATTTTTGGCAAGCAGGGTTTTCTCATAAAGTGCTTGATGTAGAGACAAAGTATGAATAGAATTTATGTGGAGAAGTTTGTCACTTATCTCAGCAGAGTTATGTCAATTTTAAAGTTTCATGAAGGCATTATTGTGATGTCATTATTCTGGAAGGGAAACAAAAGCCCTGAAGAGTGAAGACACCACAATAATCTTATAATGAACTGACTGTTCCAGGATTTTAATTTTTGGTTCTTGTGTTGTTCATGATAGTTATATATTACTAGCAGTATAGCCCGGTGTTGCTCAGGTGTAATGAAAGCTTTAAAACTAATCCATGGTCCTGGAGATCAGACTCTTTGGACGTTGGCACGAAAGACTAAAAAGCAATAGTTGTTTCCAGTTAAAGCATAAACGTAGACTGAAAGAAAAATGAATGGATGTAAGTCAAATTTTGATTTCCTGGTTTTGATATCAAATAAGTTTTTTCATCGTAAACTGAATTTTGAAGGCTAAATAAGTCCTCTGAGTAAATGGTATCATGGCTGAGACTAAGAACTACAATTATACCTACTTAGAGCCAAACCCGAAGCAAAAACTAAAATAAAAGGGCTGAAAAACTGATTTTGATCAGACCCGAGAGGATATCGGGGTATCTATTTCCAATATCAGAGTCAAATAATCATCCAAGGATAGAACTGCAACCTTGAAACTTCTTAATATCATTTCTTATGTCTTTGTCTATGAGTGTATCAAATTTGATTAAAATTGAACTTCTCCTTTTATAACCCGATTTTTTTGATTATCGATACTTATCGGGGGTACCTCAACACAAAACCTAGCTAAGAACACTCGCAGATGCTTATAATACAACTGTGTAAATTTTCAAGAAAATCGGTTCAGCCGTTTCGGAGTCTATAGGTAACGGGGACACACACACACAGACAAAGTTCCATTTATAAATAAGTTTAGATAATGCAGGTATGCTATTGTATAATTGTAAAATTTAATTTGATTTGAAGTAAAAATTAAACAAGACATTGGAAAAAAAAATTTTAAATTTAAATTAGAATATAATTTACTAGGTAAAACATTTATAGAGCAGAAGTTATATGTTTTGTGCCCATGGGTCAAGGGAGATTACTTGTTTTATTTTAGGGGAAAACAAAAGACATTAATAATA